>NDXZ01005155.1:0-10998 GCA_003055125.1 Paykullia maculata | reverse complement strand
TTTTTTTTTTTTTGTGATAATGAATGAACAACAATGTGAAAAATTAGTTTTTGCCGACACTAGCCGAGTGGAATGCTTTTTCGAAACCAGCTACGGTTTCATCATTAGCACTTTTTAATCGGTATATTAGTATTGGATGTAAATATCATCTATTTAACTCACTATTTATTAGGAAATAGAGTATGGTGACTCATTGTCGCTTAAATTCATATTTTGTCTACTTCTGTCCGTACCGTACTTTCAAGAAAAATACAGGATTAAAAGTACGGTAAGTACGGATATTCTAAAATTTAGTACGTTATTCTTGATTCAAGAACGACAAAAATAACTTAATTAATACAAATAAACATTTTTTAGGAATTTTTTTCTTGTTCTAAAATTTTTAAGGATAATTCTTTAAAGTAGTACCGTTTTCTACTTGCTTTATGGATATTTGAAATCGTGTTAAAAATTTCAAGTAGAATTCTTTTGTTTTTTTTGGATGATGATAGCCATTATATAAATGTTTCTCGCAGTGTATTCATTAAGAAAAAAATTTAATTAGTATTTAGTGGCAGCGAAAACTAAACGCCCAAGTATGTAGTAAGAAATGAATTTAACTCTTAATTATTTTTATTGCTTTTAATACCGAATACTTATTTTTTATTTGTTTTTAACTTTTATTTACAAAACATATATTTTATTACTTAAGAATACTATAAGAGAAACAGCTGTCACGTACTATATTAAATGTTGTTCATTAAAAAATCATCCAAAAACTTGTTTTATTTAAAAATTACGGACTATAAAGGAAAAACATTTGGCTTAGTGTAAGAATTAAAAAAAATATAAAAAAAATTTCCCCAATTCGCATATTTTTACATGCACCTCAACATCACTTCCCTTTTATGTAACGTACGATATGCCCTTATTTCGCCCGATATTTCAGGCGACAAGGTTGCGAATGTGATGAATTTTCTTTCAATTATATATACCCTCTGAATGTAACATATTGACGAAATTATTTTTCAGTTACCACTATTTTTGCAAAATCTGTACCACTCTGTAGGCGTATTAATGTCACGTACGATGACATGGAAATGCCCATATCCAGATACAGTAGAGTTGTAGTCGAATTTTAGTTGGTAAATGTATCTAGAAGAGTGGAGGACAAACTCTTAATTTTCAATTGTGGTTGGGCCATGAAAAGCTGTGGGCGCTGGGTTAACATATCCACACTATTAGAAACTATATGTCGCTCATGATAAATTTTATTAGTTGATGTTAAGAACACTGAGCAAAATGTTCACGAAAGAATGTCAATGTGAAAACTATTGTTATGTTCTGGTTTTAATTTTGTATGGAAGGTAAAATTAAAAAAATATATTTTTACTTAACAAACTTAATGCATAAAGCATATTTTTAAAAATTTTTGTTTGTGCTTGGCCACCACTGGTCTAAAAGCAGTGGTGTATATTTATAGACATAAACGTTAACATATGTATTTTGAAATTTAGCTGATACGTTTTTCTTAACAAAGGCAATGTTATGATTAGATTAATAGGTTGGTCGTCATTGAATGCGGCGATTGGTTTTTAATCTTCAAAACTCTTTAGTTGACGCTTCTTGGCATTTGTAATTCAACCTTTTTTTTCAAGTAACGAAAAAACACTGCAATGAAGTACTACCTATTTTAAACAGAATTAATTCTTTAAAATTAGGAATTTATTTCATATTTAAAAGCAATTATTTCCCAACGTAGTGAAATTAGCCCCTGAAATGTATATAAACCGAATTCAAATTAAGTAATTAAAAGTTTAAAAATTAAATAAAGAAAATTTTCTCTAAATTTGGGAAGCTTTAAAATTTTTGTTAGTTCTTACATTGCTTAGAATCTAAATAAATAGAATCTAAATAATGTAGAAATTTAGTGATATATAAATTTTAATAGAATTGATATAGAATGTATCAACTGCTCCCATGTATAATCCATAATTTACTACAAACTCTTATTTAAATATTTTTATAAAATTATTACAGAAACTGTAATTTAACTTGAATGTGGTTTAATTACTACTTCCAATACTCGTTTATTCACAAAACAATTATATTAAAAATTCTAGCAAATAAATCAAAATGCAATTATTTTTGAATTTATTTATATATATATTTTTTTTTTTCAAATAAATTGATCAAGTTTTAAATTATACATATGTACATCAATATGTAGTCTTACAGTCAGTGTCGAATATGCAACCTTACCTAGAGTTTTTCAAAATAGAATCATTTTCAACTTGTAATTAAACCTTACTATTGCTGTAGATGATTTAAAAGTTTCCAGTACTGGTTTTGTAAGTTAATACAGGCAGACAGAGCAAGGAAAGACAGACAAATACAGAAATAAATTTGCAATTCTATTAAGTTAAACACAGCTTTTATCTCTAGAGATTAATTAACAGGCACAATTGATACTGTGTAACGGCATACAAGCAGCAAAAATAAGAAAATAAAAACGCTGCAATACAAATACATAATTGAATAAATAGAAAATATTAATTGTTAAATTCAATTTAATTTCAGTTTCAAGATTAAAAACAAACCCAGTGGAAGCTAAGCAACTAAAGTCAGCGGAAAGAGTTATACTTTAAACAACAGAGACCCCTAAATGATTCTATCAGAGACGCGCAGTAACAGTGGGTCAGAAAGCTTGGAATAAGAAAGACATGAAATCACTGTATTCCGAAGCTAAACAACATTTAAGCAATTGTATGCCAGCATCGTCGACTTCTAATGCAACTTCAAATGACAAACATGAACTTGGAGAAGAACGTGAATACAATTATGACAGCGCTAATGGAGATATGCTTGACGATGAAGATGATGTCGGCGTTAGTGATTGTGGTTTTGGGGATTGCCAAACGATGAAACGACCAGACTCTGCACTTAATTATCCTCGAACACATTCACAGACAACCCCTCCAACAATAGGACTAAATAATAATTTCATTACAAACTTAACAACAACATACGATACGCTGCAGAAACCTTTCAAATACGATAAATTACGAGGTCGCTGGTCAACGGCAGCTGACTTTTATTTTGCCTGTACTAGTCATGCATTTGGAACAATTGTATTTTCCGAATTAACACTATTTGTATCATCGTTTTTAGGAGGTAAGTTAATATTGTATTAAATATAGTTGCATCAAGTTAAAACGTGTGGTCGCAACAAAATTTTTAATTGGATTCCCATTGGCTAATTAAGACGTTTAATCGTCAGTTATTCTTATGTCTCTTGCAAGGATTATATAGGTGGCAAACTTTTGTTTTGTTATGGATAAAGAAATAGAGCCCCAAAGATAATGCTATTTGATCCCTGTGACTGAATGTGCTGACTATACAACATATCTTAAGAACTATTCGACAGATTGAAGTCTGTACCTTGCACGAGCATTCAAAACACGATCCGACAAAATTTAAAAAAATCGAAATCCTGAGACCAGAGTTTGTGCTATGCTAAATTCTAATTTGACCTCAGAAGAGCGTATCACATCAGGTTTTTATGATATCTTAACAAATAGTTTGGAAAAACCCCATTTTTTGCCATATTCAAGAATTTAAACAACCTTTTCCATTAAATTTGTTATGTCAACAAACTTTGGAAACCCAGGTTTTTCCCTCACCCGTTTGCAGTGGCTCTGTTGCACGATCTTTTTGATTTGATTATCCAAAGTCCGTTTATTTGGACAAATATATGCAGTTAAACAACATTCTCTTCTATCTACTTAGTTGGCCACTGCAGCCACTATGTGTTTGCCGAAGGAACCCCACTAATAGCCAAAACGGGATAAGTCCTAAGGACAACTGCTTCCAACTGCACCAGATAGACTCTGGTAAATTTTAACTTTAATTTCCGTGTGACCTGAGGTATTGAAATACCTCTTTAAATTAAAATGCAATTAAACCAAGGTCGTGTGAAGACATAAGACGGGGAAAGTGAAAAAAATCATTAAAAATAATTTTTTTAATTAAAACAATATACCCATTTGCTTCATTCAAATATTAAATTTAAAGTTAGACTAAATAAATGACTGAATAATTGAATCCGATTAAATTTTGTTTGGTGTTGACGTCGATTTCTCATGATGAGTCTTGGTTTCTACTCTTTGCTCATGCAACTTTGTATATATCGAAAATATATTTGATTTTGTCGCCCTATTTTATTTATCTTGTAAAACACTTGTCGATCAACTTACTTTTCAAAGACAACACTCTAAAAAATCTACTAGCTTCTCTATAGAAAAAGAGTCCCTTTAATTTCTATTGCTATTAAAATTACAGTTGCCGCTTTTATTTTTCAAAGAATTGGAACAAATTTAAGAAAAAACAAAAATTTGCGGGGTTTTTTTAAGTTTTATGGAATGAACTAAACAAACTTCTATACCTACAAAAATGTACAATTATCATAAGCCAGCGTTTTTTTCTTATATTATAGAGTTGAAAAAAATTAAAATGCTAAAATCACTACATTTTCAACAAAAAGTGATTATGGAAAACTAAACGTGCACTACAAGTGTTAATATTATTTATGATAAATCCTGAAGAAGATTATTGTTTAGTAAATTTTTTATTGTTTTCTTTCCAGGATACGGTCTAATACCTTATTTATTTGGCATCCTTTTATATGCCGTACCAATATTTGGTATACAAACATTTCTGGGTCAATTTTCATCATCGGGTACCATAACGGTATTTCGTGTAGCACCTGTTTTTAAAGGTAACTAGGTGCAGTATAACAAAAGCCTAAAATTAATTCATATCTAATATCAGCATTTATATCTTTAATTTGATTACAGGCATTGGTTATTCTATTTTACTAAATAATTTAGCATCATTGTCTTATTATGCCATCATCGCTGCAGTTCCTTTAGTCTACGCTGCCAATTCGTTACAATCTGTGATACCATGGATGAGTTGCAATAACACATGGAATACGGTCAATTGTTCAACTCATGACTTTTATGATGAAGATGTAGGTGCTAAGTGAAATAGATTTAAAAAAAAAACAAAATAATATTTTGTCTTTTTCTAGGAGGAAGTTTTATTTCCTCATGCCACTGTGGAGTTTTTTCGGTGAGTTTTATTTGTGTCTGTTTAATAAATGTACTTCTCTTGGATTTGAAATATTAATTAGATACAGTTTCCTTTTTATATATACACAAGATCAATTATAGGTTCCAATGTCAATTCACCGAATCCTTCTTCGATATCCTGGCCTATTTTAGGTGCAGTTATTGGTATTTGGTTAATTACCATGTTGGTACTTTTAAAAAGAGTTACTTTTGTAAGTTTTCAATTTAACGCTATAAATTTCTAAGAAACTTTTAAAGTCTCCCCTCTTCCAGATAGGAAAATGTTTACGCTATTTATGTCTCCTAATGATGACCTTCTTTTTTGCCATCTTTACATATTTACTCATACATGTTGGTTTCACCTGGGAAAATTTCTTGGATTATTTGAAACCTTATGTCTACACTGATAAACACTCAGCCATATGGGCTGGTATTAGAGCAGCTATTATAATGCCCATGTGGCTTTTGGGTCCAGGCTGTGGCAGTATTTTGCAGCTGGCCAGTCATAATCGTTTTCGTCATGACAGTGAAAAAACCACTTACTGGATTGCCTTTACCTTTTTAATTATGACACAAATGGCAGCGCTATGTTCCCACATAGCTTTTGATCACTTTGAGGGTACCAAAATTTACAATTTTTATTTTCTTTATGTAACATTAATTCATTTCCTTACAGATCATGTTGCAATATTACATGAGCAAATTGAGGAGCAGCACAACATGCGTTTCATTTATATCTGTTATGCCTATTTGTTTGGTAGCTTTGTCAGTCTGCCGAATCTGTGGAGTTTTCTTTTTTTTGCCATGTTATTTTTTGCAGAACTTTCGGCTGTGGTGGGTATTGTTTATACATACTTATATTAAAATGTTAGATATTGAACTTTGATTTTAAAAAACATTTCAGATTATTCAAATGATGACCGTTTTAACGGCCATATTTGATGAATTTGAACAACTAAGATTAAAAAAGACAAGTGTTACTATTGGCTTAGTGCTTGTAATGCTGCTTATTTCAGTGTACTTTTGTACGAAGGTAAGTTAAACGACTAAAGAATTAAAGCCTAATATATGCACTCATAAATGATTTTTCAGATTGATCGAAAAAAAACTGTTTCATTCACCACTTTAGATTTAAACCCTTTTTGGGATGTTTAAGCAAATTATCTTTGTTCTTTAACCTCCCATAATATTCCTAAATGTGTAATTTATATAAGAAAATCCAAAATTTTCCAGCAAGCATCTTTGGTGTCACACATACTAACAAATTTTCACTCATACTATAACCAAGCTTAGCAAGCATTTTGAACGTGTCTGAAGCCCTTAACACCATTATAATTTTCGCATTTAAAAGAACATTAGAAAACACCCGAAGCTTAAGTTATTTTGTAGGAAGATTTTGTAGGAAGTTATAGCAAAATAATCAATCGCTGATTTATATAATAAAATGTTATTAATTTTGGTCTTTGTTCAGTTGTAAATCTCTCCATTATTTATTCTCCAGTGCCCATGTTCTGTAACTTTAGTGAGAACTTTTCGCATCGAAAAGTCATGAAACAAAACTCCCATCGTTTCTCGAAATGTGAGAAAAAACTGTTTCTGTAACTAATGACGAGAAATACCAAAAATGTTAACGTTGTTACGTTAGTACTGTCCAGAAAATGAAGAAAAAAGTAAACAAATCCAAGGAAAACAAACACAGATAAACTGTGTGTCAAAAAAACAGAGAAAATAAAGAAGTAAAAAAAATTAAAGAAAACTAAAAATTGAAAAAGTGTTTTAACCATAAAAATAAAATTATAAACAAGTAAATACAAACCGAATCCATAAATAAAAGTGATTAAAAAACTTATATATAACAATATAATCAATTAGTAAGAGTTAAATCAAGAATAAGAAACATTAAGACAATATATTCTTACCTTTTCTCTATTTTAATCACTCATTTGTATATATATATATATATATTATACATACATATATTTATATTTTAATACTTTTTTAAACGTTTATTAATTTCTCACTGTCTATTTATTTGTGAGTTATTTCGACAGTTCAAAGTGAGAAGTTCTCGCTTAAAAACTTTACAGAAACACTTTTTTTATAATCTACGAGTAATACTCTTACATGACAGATAGTTTTCGTAAAAAAGTTACAGAAACAGTCTAGTGAAAAAAGTCAGCTTGTTATGACACAGGAATATACTTATGTATATCGTCATCGTATTGAATCTAAAAATCAAAATAATCTGGGGCCTAATTCTGTCATTCGATAGCGATCGAGTTTTACTTGAACGTGCGATTTTTCTTTGCTTTAGGTATAGGAGTTCCAATTGGATTCCAATTGGAATTGTTAGCCCCCTAAATTTATAATATTTGGAATTGACTTGATATCTACAGTGTCGAAAAAAAAAGGAGAGACACATAGAATTTGTAATGTTTTCCTTAATTTGTATTTATTTCTACTCAATTTGTCTAAAAATTCCAAATCTGTAGTATTCGAAAAATCAACGAAAATAAAACAAGTAAGAACGCTATATTCGGCTATGCCGAATCCTATATACCCTTCACTACCCTGCAGATAACGAGACTAGTCTATACACGCATGTAAGGAGTAGTCCACAAAGGAGTAGGAGCACTCCAAAACTACTCCAAATATATGGTCCTAGGACTAGACCATATGACCCAGTTTCTCATTACGCCGGATTACTCCATGGAGTACTCAATAATGTAAAATTTTTTTATTTTTTTTTTTTTGTATTTACAATAAAAATTTATTTTTTTATTAATTACACAAAGCTTGCTATGTTGAAATACAACCATTTGTCATAACATGGTCCATAACTACACTATATTGGACCATGATGTAACTACTCTATTTTAACTATAATGGACTACGTAGCCCAATATTATCTGTAGGGTACGTGTATCTATGTGTGTATATTAGTAAATTTTTTTCAAAACACACAAATATAATAATTTTTGTGTAAAAAAAAATATTTTTTTGCATTTTTTCCCAATTGACATGTCTTACCCACAAATATAATCATTTTGTGTAAAAAACAAAAAAAAATTTGATTTTGCTTAAAAACAGAAAATTTTTTATCTTCAAAATTCCCCAAAAGACATGTCTTACACACAAACATAGAAATTTTTGAGTAAAATAAAAAAAAAACTTAAAAAAAAGGCAGTCGTCTTTTTTTGCTTATATCTCAGCCGGTTATTGATGAATCTTACCAGTTTTCAATACCGATTTTCTCGAAAGCATGAGTGACCTATGGGAGCTACGTAAACTTAATTTCAACATACACACGGACAGACGAACATGGCTAATCGATTTCCCTATCTAGTAGGATCCCGAATATATATACTTTATAGGGTCGCAAATGAATATTGAAAAAATTACAAACGGAATGACAAACCTATATATAACCTTACCACATGTGTGAAGGGTATAAAGAGAGCCTGGAAAAAAGCTCCTTTAATTTGAAAGTTTCATCGCTGGCATCATCGTTTCATTGAACTCATTAGATTAGCACAGATATCAGGGAAAATGGAGTTAGGATCATTATCCTGCATAAATTCCTACGTTAACGGCATTTGCTCTTTAGCAGATAGGTGCATTTTGTTCAGTAGCAGTTTACAGCGTTTATTTTTTTCTATCCAGAAAATTGGGATCGCAAATGAATATCTTAGAAATTACAAACAATATGACAAACTTATTTATATATAAATATACCATTTCTTCCTGTGGCGAGGGATATAAAAAGCAGAAACGAATCATAAATACATATATTAACGCAAATGTGATTACCGAATTTCAGTATGATCAACTCATTATTGGTTCCACTTCCCAAAAAATAAACCTTAAACTCTTAAAACTGTTAATTTTATTGGCATCGATACAAAATTCATATCAAATAAGTTGAATAAAAATCTCCCAGCCGAAATCTGCAAAAGTTCAAATATATTTGACTTTTAAAAGGTTGAAATACATATGTATGTACAAACATATATTTGACCGGAAACGCTCATAAAACAAAATTTCAAATCGTGATGATATGCAACACAAAATAGTTTTACGTTAACGTACATTACTCTACCAAACTTTGTCTTCATAAAACTGTTGAAAATGTTATAAACCTTTGACTGACTGATTTAAGTGTCACGTCGAAATCGCAATGAAAATGCAGCAGTGACTTATTTGTACAAACCCTAAGCTCTCAGCTATCAAAATGTTTTCTTTTTGTGGGTAATAATAAGTTAAGAAACTTAAGGAGAGGTTTTATATCTTGAAAGAATTAAGAAACAACTTTAACATATTGCAATTTATTTTAGGGAAATCTATGAATAACATTATTTGGTTTCACTTAATGACAAATTGAATTAAAAAATTTGATTAGACTTAATTAATCTATTTAAAATACATAAATTTTCTTTCCAATTTTAGCAAGGTTTTGAACAACTTCATTTACTCCCAGACATTGTAGCAGTCACTCACTTAACCATTTCCATACTTTTAATAGTAGTTACAACTTGGATATATGGCCGTGAACGTTTTCAATGTGATTTGCAATTTATGTTGGGCAAAACAATATCAAATTTTAAAATTAACATACTGCTGCGTTTTGTGACACCCTTCTTTATAGGCTGTGGCATTGTAAGTACTCCCAAGTGAACCGTTTAATTAAATAATCATAATAAATACGCCTCTTAAATTTTTTCTCTTTTACAGACACAAATTATCTTTTTCACTAGCGATCCGCCCTCTGTCCTTTTTATGATGACACAAAGTTTTGTTTACATTGTAGTGCCCCTGTATATGATGTATAAAATTAGTCAAACAACGGGTTCATTTAAGCAGCGCGTTCGTCAGTGCTTTGCGCCACACGACTGGCATCCCGTCGATGCTGATAATCGTCGCTTTTACGAAGAGATAATGGGCACATCCGAAATGCTTGTCATCTTGAATAATGAGCATCAAGTTTGTTGATTTTTTTAAAATTATAATATAGTAAAACAACTACATTGTTCTAGTGATAAGTTTCTCCCTTCTAAAAACAACATAAACCAAACAAAATTATAGAAATTAATGCTTTCGGTATGATCGAAACTTGTACATACCCTATTGAGTATATATTGGGACGAGCAGTAAAAAGTTAGATTAATATTGTTTGTCCGTTTGTAATACATTTGAGAATTTTATTAACTTCTATATGTATTTATTACACTTATATATGTATGTATGTGTATGTATTTATTTCTTTGTTTTATTTGTTACAATATGTTCTTATGTATATTGATAGAATATAGAGATTTTATAATTAAAAAAAAACTTGTCCAAAGCTAACGAAACTATTGGATTTTCATTCAATTGTGTTACCTATAGAATAATAAAATTGAATTTCTTTCACCGCCTGTGAAGGGTACTCAATGAAATTATTATACAATTTAATACTCAACTACAAAAAAGTTTTTATATTATATTTATAAATTACATATAACTGTTAAATATCACAATTATGGAACAATTTTTATATTCTGTTAGATAATTAATTTTGTTATGTAATTACAATCTACAACTTTTTATATTTATTTAAATAAAATAATTAAAATATGTAACAAAGAAACAGAAGAACTAAAAAACAAACACAAAAGAAAAATTATTTTAATGTGTGTCTATTGACTTACTGCTGGTTAATTATAAATAAAGCCAATAAATATTAAATAAAATTATTAATAACATGACTTATCATTGTATTGAGATCATTGTAGTTGTATTGTAATTCCATTAATAAGAATTTTAAACAACACAACGATTGATAGTACTTTTCACTAAAATAACTTTACCAATTTATTATATTTAATACTAGCTTTTAGCCCGCTACTTC
>NDXZ01005147.1:83331-108159 GCA_003055125.1 Paykullia maculata | reverse complement strand
GTTACTAAAAGCAATAAATTCCTTAAGCTGAATTCACTCATTGTGTCTGAACAAAAATTTTGTCCGGAAATTTTTTTTTAAATATTGAGTTTAAAAAAGAAATTTGCTGTTTTTATA
The DNA here is from genome assembly GCA_003055125.1 of Paykullia maculata. Taxonomy (NCBI): domain Eukaryota; kingdom Metazoa; phylum Arthropoda; class Insecta; order Diptera; family Rhinophoridae; genus Paykullia; species Paykullia maculata. The sequence continues at coordinate 108,042 of NDXZ01005147.1, read as the reverse complement.
ATACAAGTGAGCATTTTGAGTGAAAATGTTGTATGTGATTGGTTATTGTAACAAAAACAAAACACACGTAAAACGTCTACACAAAGCACTCACTTATATTACAACAACGGCACATAAGACATCAAACTCATGTGCTGTTTTTATAATACAAGTGAGCATTTCGAGTGAAATTTTTCTAGGTGTTTTGTTATTGTAACAAAAACAAAACACACGTAAAACGTCTACACAAAGCACTTACTTGTGTTACAAAAACGACACATCAATACAAAAATTAAATTTGTTTAAACAATACGAGTGAATTTATTTAGCTTTTTTATGGTTTTTAAATTGCTTTTATATCAAAAAACAAAAAATTTTTTATTGTAAAATTTAATATTCTACGCAAAAACTCTTTGTAAGTTTGAATCATCAAATCAATACTTAAAAGAAAATCTTATATTTATTTTCAACTTTTTAAGAAAAATAATCCCAACCAAACTAACTCTATAAACATCAAAAAAAATCACACACACAAAGGAATTGTCATAAATCATTTAACTCACGAAAAGCAAAACGAAAATGTTTGCGATTCACATGACAGGTACCAACCACTATCACTTTGTTTTATAAGACGTATTTTATTTATCAATTACATTAGGGTTAGAATATGTAACTTAAACTTTGCATAGAAATCTACCTTGAAATACTAATGTATTATTGACATTCAATACATTTACATATATATGTACATACATATATGTAATATTATATACATACATACAATAAAAATATAAAAAGATATTTATGGAATTATAAGAAAATGCACACACACACATAAAAATAAAGTTATCGTTTCAGTTACCTAAACCCTGTAGTTTGATACTGGGTCTCCAAAATAGAGTACCTGCAAGTAAAAAATTCTTTTTTATTTGATTAAAGAAAATCTCAATAAAACAGCTTCTTTCCCAATCACAATTATGGTAATTAGGCTTTGTTTTAGTGTTGGATGTAAATATCATCTATTAAACTCACAGTTTATTTTCATTTACATCCAAAACTAACCACCGATCAAAGAGTGCTGCTGATGAAAACCGTAGCTGGTTTCGAAAATGCATTCCACTCGGCTAGTGTCGGCAAAACTTACTTTTCAAATTATAAATAATTTATGATCACAAATAAAAAATTAAATTTCTTTGAAAATTTAAAAATGAACTTGAGCCAGATAAAATTAAAATTAATTATTTCTAAAGATTTTTTTTTTGGGCGTTGATGTGATTGGTTTTCTTTTTATAGCCTCACGACTATAATGACTTTAGGTTATTTACTAAGAATATGCGTTCTTACATTTCAATATTTCAAAGAAACAATCAACAAAATATATAAAAAATATTTATTTTTAGTTAATAAGCAACAGTTTCTAAGGGTTGCTTAAGTTAAAATTAAAAACGACGGGTTAAATTTTTACATTCACTTTTTGCCTGGATGTGTATGAGTCATATCTGCTTCCTTACAAACATACAATGTTATTTTAGTTTCATACTGATTTAAATACAATTTTTATACATTCATTTGTGTATCTTGAAGCTTCATTATTTTTAAATAATTTAATATTTTAATTTAACTACAAGAAATAAGAAATGTGATAACAATTTAAGGTATTCCAATTGGAATTAACCAAAAATTATATTTAATGAGAATAATATAAATATTTTCTTTCTAATTATACAGTTTGAATTCTTTTGAATAACAACGACTTTTTGCTGGTTTAAGTACAAATGCAGGACAACTTAACTTGTATGAATGTGTGTGTTAGCACTTAAACCCCCCGAATTTTAAAATATGTAATAATATACAAATATTCAAGGAAAATAAATTTCCTTATGCTACTATATGTATGATAATTTCTTAAGTTTTCTTGTAAAACCATTTGAACACAATACAATATAAACTAATGTATTGGGTAATCTTTACTAAGATTTAATTTTAATTTAATAGAGTTTAATGTATTTTTTTTCTATTGAAAATATGTTTACAAGTTGTCCTTTTTACACATGTTAATTATGTGTTGTCAACTTTTCTAAAATTGCTATGCCGTACAAAGGTCAACATATGTATACCCTTATATGTATATATTATGAGTAAATTACTGATTATTCTTTATAGAAATAAACTAACTATCCTTAAAAAGTTTGAAACCAAAAAAAGGTACATATTATAGGTTTTAAAATTTTTTTTTAATAGCAAAAATTTTGTAAAAATATGATTACATTTTGCAGTTTACGGTCATCTTTACTATGGAATAAAAAAGTTTCTAAAATCTATTTTCTTAACAAAGTTTTGCATATATCCTTTATTTTTAATAATTAAAATATTTAGAGAAAAAAATGAATTTTTCTTTGAAAACAAGGTCAAAAGAATTTGCGTTGGTTTTTTTATTTTTCTATAAAGATTTCATTAAAGATTCGTTTATTAAAAGTTTATTTAGTTGCATGTTTTAATGTGTAATCAGGCTTATTTTATGAGATACTTTCTCAACATTCTTTATCCCTGCAAAGTTCATCATATATCGTTTATTACGATTTTATAGTTTTTTAAATTATTATTAAACAATTTTTATATGTATTGCTCACACATAATTAAAAACATTTTTCAGTTAGTTACAACATACATATGTATTTATTTGCTTATGTATGTTGTTGGATTTAAAAAATATTTGCATGTAAATTTTTTCATATTTAAAAAAAAAATCCTGTCATATGCCAAAAACTGTGCTAAGGACTTGCAATTTATAGCAGAAATAATTTTATACAGCTTAACTTGTACTTGGTATATAATTTTGTACTTATTAGCACGCCTTCTAAAAAATTCGAAGTAAAAAGTACTTTTTACAAATAATGTTAAACATGATAATATATTTGTTTGCTTATTGTGTTGCAATTTCATTAATATCTTCAAAAATTACATTTTTGAAATTTATCCTTTTTTATTTAGTACCAAAAATTACACTTGAAAATTTTTGTTCCAAATTTTATTATTTCTATTCGAAATTGAACGTGTTTACCTGTTAATTTTTTTTTAATTGAGGTTCTTTAAAAAATAAATACTTCTTGGCTCATTTCCTTTTGATTTTGTCAATTGTTCATAAATTAAATGTGAACCCTTGAAGTGAATACCATTACGCACTCTTAGTTAAATATGTTAAATATCCTTTACAAATGCTATAAACATACATATGTATACAGATAGGTTTACTATTCATCAAATTAACATATTTTTTCTTCTATTCATTCATTTAAATTTCATTCATTTAAAATACTTATATATGTGTGTATAATAAAAGGGTTAATTTCTTGCTGCACCAGCATCGGCTGAACGCGTTGCTGTTACTGTTATTGTTGTTGCAAGCAATTCTGTTTGTTGTTGTTGTTTTTAAGAATCTTGTTAGACCAAAAAGTTCTCTCCTGTCTTTTATGAATAAAATCATGTAGAGCTTGTGACTAAATAAATGAATGACTGAGTTACTAAGTGACTGAGTGAATGAGTGAGTGAGTGACTAAATGCTTGTCTGTCTACTGCCAACTGCCTCGGTGTACATAGGTATAAATTGTCTTCCTCTTGTTCTTCTTGGGTTCTTATGGACGAACGTACCTATAACCTGCATTCAAGGGTAACAAAGTTCATTTCATCGGACCCTCGGTGAGTGAGTGAGTGGGTAAGTGAGTGTGCGTTTTTGTTTTAAAAAATTCCTTTCCCCCCCATCATTTATACTCAATGGTGTGATTTGAAGTTGTTTTTATTTCTTTTGTTTTTGCTGCTGTTGTTATTGTTGCAGTTGCTGTTCTCAAGTATCTTATAGTCTAGGTTGCTTGCAATATGCTGGCAACAGTAATATTTTGAATTTGTTTATTTGAATGTGCAAGTTACTGGGCTTCCGTTTTTTTTATGTTCTTCTTGAACGAAGAAAAACGAACCGTTTTTTTTGTCTTTTCATTTTCATACAAAAAGGTTAATCATGTAAAATTTTTTTTTTTTGCTTTTCACAAATAATACTGTTTCTTTTTTTTTCTTGCTAAATTGTCTGGCTTCAAAACAAACGCAAAAAAACGGTATCTTCGTTGTGCGTTCATTTGACAGTTAACAAGTACATACATACATAAATGCCAAGTATCTAGATGTCTCTCATAGGTTACACTTAGTCAGGGTATTGGGGTTGTGTACCCTATAGCTAAGTCAACTTTTTACTTTCTTCTATGAATACAATGCTTAACACTTTATCTAATCTGGAACTAATAGGAGTTTCACAAAAAAGTGCAATTTTTTTGTAATAAAAAGCAAGTTTGTTATTGAGTATTTAAACTAAAAAAGTTTGACTTATTTAAATTTACATATGCAACTTAAATTTCTTTGTTGTTACCCAAAAATGTCTTCTGTTATAGGCTTTTGAGTTCTAAACTGCAAAAAGTTTTTATAGTTTCGAAAATTGTCGCACCAAAAAAAAATTTATTGTGAAAATTAGTTTTTGTTATGGATAGACAAATGGTTTTTAACATGTGCAATTGTGGATATAAGTGCCATCGCTATCAAATGAAATACCTAAAATAACAATTTAAGGTTCTTATCAATCGTTCAAATATAATCGACCATGAAAAGTGAGCTTGTCTCCTGAGTTTTTATTCAATTGTAACATTGTTTTGTTTTCAACATCACATCATATTGCTTCAAAAGCTTCCCCTTACAACAGTGACACTTAAAAGCAAACAAAATTGAATGATAATAGGGTACAACTTTAGAGGGCATTTCTGAGTCGCATTTGACTGCTTTAAATCTTTAAACTCTTTATTATAAATTTTTTTTCTTTTAATTATTTTTGCAATCTTAAATGGGGGGGTTATGTTTATTTTTTATTGTTTATATAAACTTTTTTCTTATTTTCTATTTATTTTTTTTAGTAGGCTTGCACTTAATTTTTTCTTTTTTTTTTTGTTCGTAATTTTTTCTACTCTCTTGCCTTTTAAGTATTTTTGTTAAAGGGTATATCACTCTATCTGTGTAACACGAATGTATGTATGTACACTTCTTAATGGTTATAGGTGGATATTAATACATTCATATATGTATGTATGTATGTATGTATGTTGTTTTAGTCCCCCTAAGGTTAAGACATAAACTGAGGGGTTAACACTCAAGTATTGCTTACGTGTGTGGAGCATAAATGTTGGAAGTTTTTAATAATAATAAATAAAAAGGGGGAAATGTGTATACATTTAAGGTATTTTCTAGTTGTTACTTGTTTTTTCATAAAATTATTATTGTCTCTTTATCAAGTGTTATTAATTTAAAGAACAGCAAAAAGTGTGTAAGTGCCTTTTGTAATTTGATAGTGTCTTAATTAAATTTAAAAAGTTTGTGAAAAAGTCAAATGCCAGACGTGTGTGAGTTTTTTTTTCTTTTTTTATTAAAAAGGGGGAGTTTTGCCAACGGGTTTTAGAATAAATGAAGGTCATTGGTTGTTTTAAATAAAATAAAATACAAAAGTTGATAGTATGTTTTTTAAATATTCAGGACATAGATTTTTGCTTTAAACATATACGTACATACGTATATTAACAGTAACAGCACACTTTTTTCACATCCCCTTAAAATTAAACAAAATGCAGTTTGAAAAATCTACCAAAATTGTTGTTGTCGTTTTTTTTTTTGTTTATTGTTGTTAATGAATTTTTTTTAATCTAAATTTATATATACATTAACTACAATTTTATAGGAGAACTGTATATAAGTAAATTAAATTTAAAACCAAATGTAGTCGTCGTTTTTCTTTCAAACCCCTAAAATTAGGCATCAAATCATTATTAAAAAGTAGATCTTAATTAATTACAATAAAAACAAATGTTAATGAAACTGTAACAGCTTTTCAAAAGTAAGTAAAAGAAACTGCATTAGAATTTTTGAAAATAAGATATGAACCTGGCAATATTTGCCTTAAACTATGATTTAAAAAGAAAATCTTTTAAATACTTATACTCATAAGGGGAAACACATTTCTAACTAAATATTCTAAAAGAAAATTTCTAAAGAAATGTTTGCTATAGATAAGTGATAATTACCTAAAGTAGTGTTTACGCTTTATGACGCGTATTATATTATTTCTTCTTTCCTTAATTTCCTTAAAATAATATTTTTGTTTTTAAATTCACTTTTAATAAAACAATCTTTATGCAAGATACATCCGTCAATTATATATTTCGCAGTAATTCTATATTCATTTTTACATGTCTAATACACAAGTTTCAGCTGTTCATGTGGCTTTTCATTAATAATAATATATTTTTTTCTTTTAATAAAGAAAAAAACCAAAACTAAATTTAGAAATAACTTTGTAAGAAAAATTATGAACGGCCTAAACGCAAATTAAGCTGCATTTGAAAGCAGTAAAATAAAAAATAGAAAAAAATATTAGAAAACCAAACACACACAGACACACACATACATGTATTTTTATATAAAATACTGCACGCCATGTTGTGGCAGAAGTAGGTTAAAAAGGTAGTGTTTTTTTGTCTCAACACATATCCACATACACACACTTGTGCTGTAGTGTTAAACCTCAATGACCAGCCAGTATTTAAAATACGCACATATATACGTATAAATAACTGACATACTCTATTAAGTATAATAATGAGTACTTTTTGTTTTGAAAAATTGTTTTTGTATTTTTTCTTTATTTTGTTGTTTTAAAAATATTTTTATTATTTCGAATGTGTATTTGAGTTGTATATTTGTATATGTTTAGGAGAGTTTTTCTTTTTAACTTGTTCTTAAAATGTCCTTCAACATTGCGTTTATACTTAGAAATTCTAATTATTAAAATTGTATGCATGTATGTCTGTTTGTATGTACAAACATATGTATGACATACATATGTCTACAAAATCACATATCTAATAATAGTCAAATTATATATTTTTATTTGTGGAATTATTAATTTGGGCTTTTATTTCTCAAACTATTTTTAAGTAAATTGTTTACATTTAACTTTTAAGAACTAAAATGGTTTATGTATTTATAAGAAAATGTAAGTTTGGTTAAATGTATACGCGTGGCTTAACGCTAGTTTTTAGTCTATTCTATTCAAAAATTTTAAATGGTCAGCGGCATTAATGTCTAAGGATTCTTTACTTATATTTATTTTATTTTAAAGGGGCAAAAGACACAAAACTCATACTATAATCATAATAGTTTATTTGATGCCTAAACAAAGAACTTGCTATAAAATAAATTTCAATGGCTTTTATTAATATATATGTATATATATATATATAAAACTAGATGTTTAAAAGGAAAAATTTGTTTTTTGTTTTATCCTTAACTAAATTATAAACATGACTTTAGCCACACTTAAATATCCAGTAATGAAACATTAAAGTTCTTAGTATAAAGAAAATTTAAAAAAATCTTTATGCTCATAGCTGCAACCTTAGGTACTTTGCCTCAGCAAGTTTCCTTTTTATAACACAAATTTCATAATAGTGGGTGTAATTTCATAAAAAAGGAAGACAAAAAATATTTTGCGGTTTTTTTGAACTTGTCTTCCTTTTTGCTTGTGTCGTTTTTTTTCTCAAGCATATTTTAATTAAGTTGCAAAATTATATTTTAAATAACATTTTTAAGAAAGTTTTTAAATAAGAACCGACAACTTTTTTTAACGTTTTTAATGACATATTTAGTTACTTTAGAAAAATTACCCTAAAAAACGACGCACAAAACGAAATTCCGAAATAGAAATTTACTTAAAAGGAAAACTTTTGCAAAAAGTTTTTTTTTTCATTTTTTTGCCTGACAATTAACAACTTTTGGCTAACAACAAAGTATGATGAAATGTACACTTAATATAAGAAATTAAAAAGAAATGTGCTAAAAGGCTTATCAAAAAAAAGAAATAAAAGAAATTTTTGGCAGGACATTGAATATTCAAGAGTTGATTAGTTGTTAGTGCCTTAGGAGAAGTAGCAACATTTGTTTTTGTCTTTTGTTTTAATGATGGTTATTAACTTTTAGTGGTAAATATTTCATATATGATTTAAGGCTGTTTGTCAAATCATATTTTTAAGTCATCATTACAGCAAAAGTAATTATTTTTACCATCGATTTAAACATCTTTTCTATTGAAACGCTTACAATTTGATAAAATTTATTTATTCTTTTCATCCTCTATTATGTAAGTCTTTTTTTCTTTTATTAATTGTTAAAGTGACAAATTACATTTTAATAAAATGCTTTAACACACAATAACGCCACTCTAACCAACATTATTAATAATAGTTCCATTTTCATATTATTGTTGTTTATGGTATTTTTAGTTTTCTCTCATAATTTTACTCTTCTTCTACTCGTTCTTTTGTTTTTATAAAACAATAAAATATTTATTCGTGTCATTTTATAATTACGCCAATACTAGGGGCCATATTATTCTATATATTTGTACAAATGAAAAAAAAAAAACATGAATCATGAAACGTGAAATGTTAAAAAATATTCAATTTATGGCAGCCCATAGTCATGTAAATATTTGCTGGAAAAATTGAAAAAAAAATATTTAAGACCTCAATAAAGCAGTCACTACGAACGATTGACTAAAAACGCAATTGTGTTAAGGGCTTTAGGGATAGAAACGAATTTAATTTACACTTTAGAAATGAGTTAAAATAATTTAATAATGGAAATATTTAACTGAAAATAAGAAATGTGTGAAGAAAAACCTATAATTTGTTAGGTAATTGGTATTTAAAATTCTTTTTTTTTGAAGACTAACTAAAAAATGTCTGTATGTCTGCTAAGTAAACGACACGGTTTGAATAAAAGGATCTAAGGAGTTGAAATTAAAAAAAAAAACTTTTTTTATTCAACAAAATCGTTTTAGATTGAAAACATATGAAAACTGCTGATCTCTAAGAAAGTTTTTGATTAAGTTTGAAACCTTATAAAACTAACAGAAACCTATAAACGATGCAGAAATTTAGCTGTGACGGAATGTCTTTTATATGGGAAAGGTTTTAAATTAAAACAGGACTGTAAGTCCTGATAGTAATGCTTTTGCCATATAAAGCTGTTCTTTTATCAAAAACCTTGAACTAATATGGAACTCTCTTTAAATCAAGGGCCAGAAATTAAGTATGACACGCCCACCTTTCGTAAAAATCATTATCCTTTAATAAAAACACAAAATTTGGTGATGGGTAAACAAAATTCAACGCAACCGAATAAACCACTTTTATTTGTTTTAAATATTTTAATCATTTATTACCTTTCACTGTGAATATTACCACCTGTAGTGCTGCTGCTTTACAGAAAATATGCGTTAAGACCAACAGCCGCAAGAACGCAAGTAACAACGAAAGTATGATTGAATGAATTACTAATAGCAGCGTATGATTTATATTATGACCGACTATAATGAAATATAATATTTATGCAATTTTAATAGCAATAAAGAATAGGTAAAAGTGTTATGTTTACATACATACATACATACACACAAGTATATAAAAACATTTATATTTTCTGCTCTTTTTTATATCGTTTAAACATGTATTTATATATGGAGCCCTTAGTGGCAAAACGTCTTAAGGGACATTTTTCGAAAAAAAAGAAAGAAAGAAATTTAAATTATGTGAAAAATTGTTACAATATCAAAAGTGTTAATGAATGTTATAAGCAACAAAAAAAAAACAGATTGGCTTGTTTTTGATGAAATAGCTAAATTAAAAAAAATGTTCAAAGAGAAAGGGTTAAGACCACATTTCATAAGGAAAGTAAAATAAAAAAATAAATTAAAAACCAAATTTTAAATTAATGCCAATTTCATTTATTTTTCATTTTTGTATTTTATTACAATATTTTGTTTTTATATTAATGTTTTGACATCATCGAATCGTTAATGTCAACCACCAATTACAATAACCAACTACTTGCCAAACGTAGACACATAAAGACAAACATTGAAGTTGGTTGTTTTTGTTATTTGTTTTGTTTGGCTATAGAAACACAAATATCGTAAGCGTCACTGTATTGTCCCATAGCTAATGGTCATTAACTGTAATGGAATTGTAACACATTCGTTCCATATTTCCAAAGAACCTACAACAAAAATATTTCACTGTAAAACTTGTGTTTTATCGCTTACGTTAAATTGTCGCTAAGGGCTAGATATTTTGTGGTTTTCTTTTCACAGATAAAGAAAATAGTTTAGTTTGACATGTATGTGAACGAAACAGCTAACAACGAATCATGTCTATAAATACGCTAGCGGTCTTTAACCTGACGTGATAGACAACAAGTAGTAATAAGCACACATGCACAGGCAAAAGAAGAAAACAAACAAAATAAAAAAAAAAACGAACTAAATAATAAAAAGTACAAGAAAAGTTCAAACAAAAAGCAGGAGGGATACATTACAACAAAATTTATTGTACAGAATAGTATTGTTTCAAAACAACAGGCTAAATCTTAATAATCTACTAAATATTTAAAGTATATTTTAGGGCATAAAACTTTGTTCCACAATGAAATTTTTGTAAAAAAGAAAGCAAAGGGCTCAAGCAAATTGTGGCTAGCTTAAACAGTGCTTTAAGCTTTTAATAGGAAATATTAAAAACTCATACAATAAAAAAACTATTTGCTTAAAAAACTTGTTTTCAGTCAAGAACTGTAAAGTTAAATTTCTTAAGTTTCTAAAGGAAATCACAAGGGGCTTTTAGAAATCATAAAGTGCATGATAAACCTCAAATAAGTTTAATTTTTAAACGACTTGACAAGGAAACATTTTGTTAAAATATTAAATTTTAAAGCCAGCAAATAATTTCTCAAGGGTTTTATAAATGATATTAAATGCTTTTTAAACCTTTGAACTAAAACAATACAAATTAATATAAAATATTTAATTTATGGATGTATGTATGTATGCATTTGTACGTGTATGTAGTAGAGATGGGCAAATGCAAAAAAATATCGATATTTTTTCAATATAATTGCCGGTCGATATATATCGATTTTGAAATATCGAAAACAAACCTTTTATAACAAAAAGGAATTTTTTATTGTCAAACGGCTTCTACTATCGAAGACACCGAGGAAGCCTTACAAACTAACATATACGGACATATACAACTTCACAATGTAATCGATACATTATCCACAAGTTATACACAAAATAACAGATAACGCTGAATACACCCCAACTATGAATTTGTATATACAAATTTTAAATTTTCACACTTGGGAGTTACAGATGTGAATAAAATTTTGTTACTTAAGACTTGCAAATTCCTTAAATGGTATCAAATTAAACGCGCCGTAACTGTCAATACAAGCACTTTAACATTTTATTCGATAAAGACTGCGATAAGAAGATTTTTTTTCTACAAATTGAAAGCATAAAATACAAAACTAGTGTTTAAAAAATATCGAAATAAAATTGCAAAAAAAAATATTTATATATCGATATATTGCAAAGTAAAATATCGACGAAATATATCGATTGATATTAAAAAAATATCGATAGAGTATAGCAGCTTAACAGTAGGGGTTTATTTTTTGTAAATAAAACATTTTTAAGAAATTTTTATTGACACCAACAAATTGTTTAACTTAATTTTTGTAACTCAAAAAAAAATCCCCTTCATAAATCTTTACTATAAGTTTACTTTGCAAAATGCTTTAGTTTTTAATTTATTTTCTTTCTTTCCACAAACCTTAAAAAGATTTCTATAACTCTTTTTATGTTTCTTACCTTAATAAATATAAATTTAAACAAAAATGTTTTAAGTGACTTAGAAGCTTTTTTAAGCGAAAATTAATGTTGAACAAATTGAAAAAATAAACAAATATTATTATGATGATTTGAAAGGAAAAAAATTAAAAACTGCATATAAATATGTACGTATGTTCACACATACATATTTATGTTTGTACAAATTCAGATAAATTTATTTATTGCATAAATTTAATGTTATTGTTGTTGTTGTTATTGTAGCAGTTGGTGGTTTGGCATTTTTTGGTAAACAACCACAAAATATTAAAAAAAAATATGAAAACTCATAAATAATAAACATTAAAAAAAGAAGTTACGGCAACAACTACAACATAAAAAACTTTAGAGGAAAATCTGTAGAGAAAAACAACATGTTACGTAGAGAATAACACAGAGAGCATGTATGTTTGTATATGAAAAACAGTTACATATATACATATGTTTGTACTTACTTACGTAAGTGTGTTGTTTTAAGGATAGGGTCCACTTGCGATTAACAAATTTTGTTTTTTATTCCTTACATATGTACATACATACATATGTACATATAAAACACTGCTGGCCAGTTGGTTTTTTATTATTTATGCGTGATGTTTCTTATTTACTATGTGATTACGCCTGCTTTTTGCAAAAAAATTATAATAAGAACGCTATATTGGCCCTACCATTGATATTATAATAGCACTTTTATGTTAATTAAGGAATCTAAATACCCTAAATGTGAGATGCCTATCGCAATAACGTTTACTTTTAAATTCTTTTAAATGTTTTGTTTCGTTATTACTAAGGACCAGAGGGATTAAAATATTGCTAAGATATAAATTTCTCAAATTTCTTTTTTGTTTAGGAGTCTGACCTATGCTTAAGATTTCAGAAAAGCCGATACATTGTTTGCGATGCCATCAGTAATGACAACCGTATATGTTCGAAAGATGATTCCTTAGTAGTATTGCCAACGTATCATATAATATTTGAAAAAGATTCTTTTAATTTTACTTAAAATGCAAACCATGGATTTAGAATACAAACAGGAAAAAAGAGAAAAATTTAAATATCTTTTAATGAAAGAAAGCCTATAAATAGAAAATCAACCAAATGTTGCTCTCAAAAAAAGATTTTTTTAATTCATCAATATAGAATCTATCAAACGTTTTTTGTTTAATAGAAAATATATGGAAAAGTTGTTGTTTAATTTTTTTCAGTCCCTTAAACTTCTTAACCAGCTGAAAACTAATCCCAGTCTTTCTTTATTTTCTACATTTTAAATTTTGCCAAAATTTATGCTTTTTAAAGAAACTAAAAAGGAGTTAAAATATTAATAAAAAACAACATTTCTGAATGGAAAAAAACATGTTGACAGCTTAAAAACAAACATATCTTTTGGGTAAAACGTACATGCAACCATACACACATACACACATATGAACATACTTACATACATACATATGTGCAGATATGTTTATATATATAAATGTACATGTGTATGTTTGTATGTATGACAGTGAATGTATGAATAGACGTAACAACTTTCTTATTTGTGTTAAGGATTTGCAAAGAAAAAACAAATGGCACAAATGAAGAAAAAAAAAATATGTAAAAAAGTGGAACTAAACCTGCATACAAAAACATTTTTGCCTTTTCGTCTTTAGTTTCCCAAGTGTTTGTGCAGACATACACACACACGCAATCTTTTTTCTTAAAGTCTTGGATTTTTTAAAAATTTATAATAATTTGTTGAAAGCGTTTAAAGAACCTTAAGTACTAAGCCTCGTATATCGAAATCGGGAGCGTTAGAGCACGTTTATGTCTCTGGCATTAAGGGCCAGACTAGCACTGCTTAACTTTGCAATAATATTTGTTGTACTAAAAAATATTTTGTAACTTTTTATATATTAGTTGTAAACGCAACCCATTAAAATAACGGACATGTTGGTTAAATTTATTCCCTTAACACTTAAAAAAACCAAATGTTGCAACGCAGTAAAGAAACAAACTTGGAAATGTGAATAATTTAATGGCCTGGAAACATTAGAGTCTTAAATATATTTTGTTTAGATTTAAAAACTACATTTCTAGGTTTCCTTACACTTGTTCCTTCGGGCTAATAATTTTAAAAAATCCCATTAGATTTTTCTTATGTTATATTTCTTTCATAAACACGAGGTATTCTTATTATTATTTGTTACATGAAAAGTTACTATAAAAATTTCCCAGCAAACATGAAAATTTGATCTTCAATAAAAAAAGTATTAAAAATCAAATATACTTGAAAGGATTTCAAGTAACGCTCTATATATCCATTTAAGAATATTTTATTCCTTCAAGAAAATTTCTTGAATTATCCTTTAGGTGCATTAAAATGTTAAATTTTAACTTGCTTGTGGCAAATAAAATTCTCACCAGTTTTTCATTATTTTCCTTGACTTTACGTTTGCTGGGCTCATACTCATACCATCTGACATACATGTATGTATGTATGTACATTTTGTATAATTCAATTTTTATGTTGTTACAAAAATTCCTTTATAAAAACAACATTAAAAGACGCAAAATAAAACAAAAAACAACAAGAATACAGATAGTGCACGCACATTCTGCAAAAAATAAATAAAATAAAAACGTTTTGACAAAATTAAAAATACAATTTTCCTTAAAGCAAAAGCAAGAGACAGAGATAAAAAATATTTTAAAAATTCCATTTAAAAATTTACAAGTATTTGTACAGTACCATGCATGTTAAAAGATGTTTAAACATACTTAAATTTTAACAAGTATTTTGAAAAATAAATTAATAATTTAAAATAAAGTTAATTACTTAAGTAATTTTGAAGCTGCGCTAAAATAATTTATTGTTCACCTTTAAAAAGTTGCGCATATATCCTTGTTCTGCCAACACCAAAATAAATTCTAAAAATGTTCTCTATTAAATGAAAAAAAAACAAGGACAATATATTAATTTTTTTTTAAATATATTTGAATATCTTGTTAGCACAAGGATTTTGTTTATATTTAACTTAAATGTTGTATTCAATTTTAATATTTGCAAAAAATATATTATAGCTTTAACTTTGAAATTTGTTTTCTTAAAAACTTTCGAGGTTCTATAAAAACCAGTGATTAGTTTTGAAACACATAATATTGACATTACGGGAGTAATTTTTAGTTTAATTATTTAACAGCTTTAAAATAAAAACTGTGTAACAAATTTATAAAAAGTTTAATATTTGTTATTTTACTTGAATTAACTCAATTAAGCAAAATACAAAAACCACTTAAAAAATAAATAAACTTTTGTTTAAAAAAAAAAAATCAATTTTGATTTTAAAAAACAATAAACTTCTTAACATATTTACTAAAGTTGCTGTTTTCCGCTTGATTTGTTTTATAATTTTTTTTTCTAATTTGAAGATTTGGTGGTGTCTGTTTTGATTGTAATATTACACAAAGAAGCACAAAATTTTTATTTAAGCTTTCAAATTTTGCATTTTTTACATGAACTTGTACTTAAATACACAGCCCTTATACGTGTAACTTAAACATTTATTGGTTTAATTTGTTTAAAAGTTGTGGCATTTATATGTGTGTGTGTGCGTTTTATTGCTTTCTATTTTATTGTATCTTTTTGGTGTTTAAAACTTATTTCACACACATTTGCAAATATGTATATGACATTTAAATTTGTGCATTTATTTCAAGTAAAATAATGTACAAGTGAAAATGTAAAAATGTAACAACAAAACTTATAGCTTAAGCTAAAAAAAAATGTTGTTAAACTGAAAACTCTCATCTGCAAGTATTTGCAATAGATGATACAAGTGCTTTTGCAGAGGCACAACGATGGCATTGGGTTAAAAATACAGTGTTTGGCAAAAGTAAGGGGATGGGCCAGTAAATTAGCTTAGTTAACAATAAAAACCAATCTAAAAAAATATATGTTAGTTTTGTTTTAAATAGTTTTTTTTTTACCACAAAACAATTAAGATCGGTAAAAAATCAGAAAAGCTGTCTTTATACTAAAAACCATTTTTTTCCAAAATATTACAAAACTCTGGACCAAAAGCACACAAATATATAGAAATGTCTTTTGTTTAAAATATTTTCTTCAAATACAAATTTTTTTATATTAGGAATTTATATTAAAATCAGTTTTTGACGGATTTTTTTCGAAGGCCAGTTTTTTATTTATTTTATTTGTAAGACTATGTTTTTCCAAAGAAAGCAAATTTATCATTTCAAGCTAAAATTTAAAAAAAAAATTATTTCAAAAATATCTTATATTTAATTTTTACAAAAAATTAATTTTTTATGTTTTTCCTTTTATGTAAATCTTAAAATCTTGAATTAAAAAAAATTATAAAAACGTTTAAATATTGTTTAATAAAATAAACTGAAACAAAAACGGATTTTTCAGATAAGACGATTCGCAAAGGGTTAGCAAAATTTAAAACCCGCTTAAAAGAACTAATGTTAAGGTAAACGTCAAGCAGAATTTTTATTAATTTTATTTTTTATAATAATGTTTTAATTAAATAGAAATGAAATTTTCTCACACACATTTACATTTATGTACGCCAAAAATAAGACCGACAAATATGGCAAACAGGCACATGTCACAACTTCTTTCATTCCTTTTAAAATAAAAGTCTGTCTTATAAAATCCCTTGAAAGTATCAATACCCAATGACACACCTTTAATACAAGCACACACTTACAAACAAAACAAACCAAGTTTCTTACAATATCTTTATATACATATACTAAGCGTGTGCACATACATACATATGAACATATAATATTTTTGCATTTCTTTAAAAAAAAACTTAGATCATAACAAAGAGTTCGGAAATCGTGTTTTTTATATATAAAATAAAACAAATATTTGCTTTTGCTTGAGTCACATTGTCACATTGTTTTCATTAAAATGGTTTTATTCAGAGAACTCTGCTCTTTATTGAATTCAACATACTGAAGAAGATCCGGATTTAAAATATTGACTTTCATTAGCAAATATGTTTTGCTTTAAATATTGGTATTTTGTTAAAAATGCTGTTAGACTCAATATAAGAGTCAACTGTGCATCTATTGGTTATTTATATAATAAGAATAATGCTAGACATCATATTATTATGCTAAAAGGTTACATTGACTCTTTACAGCTTCTGTTTAAATTAGTAAAGCGATTGGTAGCGCTCTTTTATAACTTATCTCTATCAAAAACATAAATTAATTTCCTATACTTTAGGGTTTTCTTCTACACTTCTTTCCATTCTCCCACATAAAC
This sequence comes from Paykullia maculata, assembly GCA_003055125.1. Taxonomy (NCBI): domain Eukaryota; kingdom Metazoa; phylum Arthropoda; class Insecta; order Diptera; family Rhinophoridae; genus Paykullia; species Paykullia maculata. The sequence goes on along the minus strand of NDXZ01005147.1, from coordinate 90,970 downwards.
TAATTGAGCTAATTGAGCTTTAGCAAACAGTTTCTGTGTGTGTGTGTCTTTGAACATTAACTTGCTTTTCCATTCCCGCAATTGTTTCTTTTTATATACAAATTTATTTCCTTTTCACTCCTACAAGGAGCACCGAAACGTAGGGATAAACAAAAACATATGAGTTAATTTTGTCATAAATTTATTAAAGACATTGGGTAGAGGGACTTAAGGTATAAATAAAAATTAAAGGGGATTATTGAAATCATTAAAATTTATGTGTATTTTGAACTGTTATTCTCTTTCACAAAAAAAAAAACAGTTTAAGACTTTCCTAAGGTAGCAACAACAAAATTAACAATGATGAACATATGGACATTTTTAATTACTTCAAGTTTACAAAGATTAATGGTTTGTAATAAAAAAAAAATGCAATAATAAAAACATTAAACATACCACTAATATGTAAAGTTTCTGAAACGAAAAATGATAATAAAAACAATAAATTGTAAAAAGTTCATTATTAAGGTAAAACTTTAAGTGACCTTAGATAACGTTATATGCTTTAAAATTAAAATGATATTGTGTTTTTAAGTTTTTTATTTCTTTCAAAGTTTAAAAAAAATGTTTAATATAATTTCCTAAATGCATGTTGATATTTTTCATAAGTTTCTTTAGATCCACCTACACAGAAATCGGCTTTTCGAGTTCTAAAATTTTTGAAACTAAATTAGAGTTTTAAAAATTCAATGTTTTAACAACCGTCTTAAAAAAAAATTCCCTTCCTAAACTATTTCACAAAAGACAAATCATTCATTTAACAAAATGTTCAACTCTTTATGATACTTGCAACAATTCTTTCCCTAAAACTAGGCTAATGATTAAAAAAAGTCTTCACTGTACCTGCTCCTGTTTTTTAGCAACAATTAGCTGAAATATTTTAATATATGGCGAAATGAGTAGCATTTGTATAAAATACAGTTCATACAAACAATAAAACGCTTAAAAATAAACCGAAAAAATAAAATGGCTACAAGAAGGTATGCTACAAATTATTTAATTGTGTTAACGTTGGTGTATGTAATTCAGGTGACTTTTTCTATTCAGTTTTGTTTTATGTAAATGTGTACCTACTTGTTTTGTAAAATACACAAAAAAATGCAGTCTAAAAAAGAAACAATTAAAATAGCCCAACTAACAATTCAAAAATAAAAAAAAAAATTCTCGAGACTTACGGGAATTCTTTAAAAGAGACAATACTCTAAAATGTATTATTGTTGCCAATATATATAATAATAAACAAAAAAAAAATTTGTTTAGTCCTGCTTAAATTGTTTGTGGGGTAATTTTTTAATTTTCCTCTCGCCTACTAAATTTGTTATTAACTCTGAGTGTATGTTTTTAGTGTTGGCTGGTTCATTTATACTTTTTTGCAGTACATAGACATGCAAAAAAAAAAAAAGTTTACCATCTTCTGCATCTCTTTCTGCCTCTCCCACTCTATCTTTCTCTCTCTCTCTCTCTCTCTCAATCTATCAATTTTACTGTGTTTGTAATAATGTTGTGTTGTTTATGCGGTTGGTGTTCTTTGGGGGAATAAGTGCGTGTCGTTGCAAAAGCCCAGGGCATTTTAAACAAAAAACCACCGTATTATATACATACATACATATGTACAAAAATATTATAATTTCATTTTCAAATTTTACACAGAAAAATAAAATAAATTAAAAAAAAAATGAAACATGTAACTAACATTAACGTGCTTGCTTTTAAGTATAACTAAGAGGCTTTGACGTCAGTAATAAAACTAAAACAAAAAATTAAGTACAAAAAAAATGTGGTTCTCGTTTAGTTTAGTTTAAAAAATGTTGCTTTAACGGAAATGTAGTTTGGGCTTATTTTAGGCAGAGAAGCTAATTTTATAATGTGTATTTGCTTGAATTGAAACATTTCTTTTATTAATTTATAGAAAAATTTAACCAAATCAGGATAATCTAAAGCAAAGGTTAAGATTTGTTTAAATTTTTTAAAATATAAAAATGTTATAAAAATTTTGCAGTTAAAGTAAATATTTTGCAAATGTAAAGCAGAATTATTGCAATTTTAAGATATTTGTTTCAAATGCAATAAAACAAAATCGATAGATGATAAGATCTTACAACAACAGCCTATTTTGACCGTTTAACTAGCTGACAAGGAAAAAATCATAATTGTTTTCTTGGACATAATTTATAACTTGTTTTTGTTTATTTGAAATACGTTTAATACGTTTTTTTAGTAACCGCTTTAGAACATTTTCCAATAGTTGCTGCATATTGACATTAAGCTCAAGTGCTTTAATTAATGTTTTATATACATGCAATTTATATCCTTGTTCGGTTTTTATTTCGTTGTATATTTAAGCTTATAAAAATAACTAACTAAAAACTAGAGCAAATGCAATTTAAAAATAACCTAAAAGTATGTTACAATAACCAAATGAAATGCTGCACATTGTAAAATGCAAAGGTAAAATTATATTTCCAACTTAAAGATTTTCTGAAAAATGTTTAAATTATTTTCTTTCCAATTTCACATTATGCATTATTTAACATCAAAACTATAAAAAAATGCTTAAATTTAATCTTAATATTTTCCAAAAAAAATACTGCATATAAATGAGAAAATTTATGAAAAAAAATAACATTTGCTTACAATTCTTGTAAATAAAAATTCTAGGAACTTGGGTATTAATCATAAAAGTTAATTGAAATTGTTTTCAAAAGGTTAACAGATCCCCAAAGCACAAAGGAGTTATCGACGTGAAAAGAGTTACTCTCTTTACTTTGACCACTATGTTACAAGTACATATGTATGCATGAGTACGTAAACAGGTAATCAAGCAAGAGTCAACAGGACAACAACTAGGAGGGCTACTATATGTTTTGAAAATAGAAAATTCCATCTAAAGCACTTACATGTACACTCATATGAGTGAATGCCTAAGTGTGTGTGTGTGTGTGTATGTCTATGTCCCAACTAAAAAGCAAGCACTTGAAGGAAATCAAATGTTAAACATTATTTTAAAAATATTTTTTTTATTTTGTTTATGCAATAATGTTTTCATTGGTTATATATTGTAATGTAGTAGTTTAGTTTCGTTTGAAGTTTTTCCCTGTGTCCTTTTAGGATTTTGTTTAAAACTACATGTATTGGTCTGATGACCACTATACAATAAACTTATCAGTTTCTTTAACAATATTCTCTTCAAATTTTTCTAATGTGTGTACAAAGCTCTTGTTCATGTTATGTTTTTTTTTAAATTAACTTGCAAAAAGCAAAAAAGAAAGGTTTTATCACCTTAATTGATATTGTTGTTGATATTTTTTGATTGTTATTGTTATTGTATATGTAATTATATGTTTATAAAAATAATAATAAGTTAATAACCATTTTACGCCCAGTTGGCATTTAAATATTAATATTAGTAATTAGACAAGATAAATACGTTGTACACTTTTTTATTTGCTGCTCTTTCTCTCTCTCTCTCTCTCTCTCTCTCTATCTCTTACTCTTAACATTGCTGCTAGCAGTGCAAATACTTGAGTTTTAATTTTATAGAAACAATATATAATGTTATTAAATATTACAAAAAACTAATACAACTGCTTATTTAATTTTTGGCTGATTATATCTTTTATTTTATTTTATTTAATAATTTCATTAATTTAATTCGACTTAAGTTAAACCAGTCCTGGGGGCATAATACGGTATATAAGATCGATTTAAATTTTGTTTGGACGTGTGAGTTTTCTTTGCACTTGATATAGAAATTCTAATTAGAACTTTTATCTTCGATCGATATCGAATGCCGTTGTTTGCCCCTTGAAATTTTAGTTTTTACCCGGGAGATGTTAAATCGAAAAAACCTAATCAGAAGAAATATTGTTAAATTGAATAAAGAAGGCTGCAACTTCTTAAATAATATTTTTTTAAACCTTATATGTACGATTCATTTAGCTGGTAGCCAAGATCCAGCCTTAAATGGTTGTTAGTTTTGTCTGACCTTTGGCTAAACTGAAAGTTCAATAAAAGGTTGTGTTTGTTTTATGTTTGGCTGCAAAAAAATTTTAAAAAAACTTTATATGATTAAATTTGTAGATAGTTTTTTTATATTTATATTCTAGACAACATACATTAATAAAAACACGGCTGCTACATACGTATAATTTTTTACAGAAGACATCAACCCGATTCAGAAACTAAACAAAAAAAAATGGTAGATCATTAACAAAAATCACTTAAGTTGCAAAGTACGAATTTAAAATTATTCCAATAAGGCCTTCACTATTATGCGTGTATTAATATTTTATGCTTTTATAAGAAAATTCGAGATCAGAAATTATATTCTTTTGGTTTTTTTATTTTTTATTTATTACTAAGATTGAAAAATGTTTTTTGAATATTTATGATTTGTTTTTGTCATTCAGAAATGTTATTACAAATCATACGTTTTCAGAATTTTCAAAATCTAAAAAAATTAACTGCAAGTAAAGTTATGGAATATTTTATATATAAATATTGAAAATTCTTTACACGTTTCACCAAATAGTTTTGTATATTGTTTCACAAATTTTATTCAATATTTTTTTAACATATCGTCACCTAAAATCCAAAAGCCAAAATTAATTAAATATTTATATATTAATAGATATCTATTAATCCTATAGGGTATATAGACCAAAAATAAATTTCTGCATCGCTCAATATAAAATTAAAATGTAATGAAAAATATATTATATTTTTATAACTTAAAAAAAAAAAAATTATTATTCATTTTTCATCTTTTTAAAAAAAATTTTTAAGTACAGTTTTTACTTTTCATTAATAAAATCAGTATTTTTGAACATATGTATATGAATTAAATTTTAAGGAAAAATGTATTTCGATTAATTACATCATAATCAATCAAAAAGTGTCTATTTAGAATTTTTTTTTGTTGTTACGGCCTTTTGGATTTCAGATGACGATATGTACATATTTCGTTTAACACAAAACGTTTTCAAAATTGTGTTCTTTAAAGAAATCCCGCTAAAAATTCAGCAAAAATAAAGAAAAACTTTTCGCTTTTACAAATATGTTTGCTTAAATTTGCTCTGCCATTAATGGAGTCTATAAATATGCAGTGCTTTTTAGTGCTTATTTTTTTTAAAGCCAAACAGCCAGACGTTATGGTTCAGTAAATATAATTTCATTTATAAAACAATAGTAATCATTTTGATGTTAATATTAAATATTAAAACTCTGCAATAATAAAATTAAAAGTATTTAAAAATATATTATGAAAATTTTAAAAATTATTGCACAGCTTTATGTCATCGTTAAAATTTATTTAAATGGTTTTACTTTTTTATAACTAATTTTAATTTTGAAACACATACACAAGCAATAACATATGTGTAGTTAATTTAAATCTTATTGTTAAGTCTTAAAAATCCTTTATTATGTTAATTTTATGTTGTTGTGGTGTATTTTAAATATTAGGGCAAGCGGAAAAAATAACATTTTAGTATCTGTTACTGTCTCTATCTTATATTAAAGGACTTTTATTTAACTTTTAGATTAAGGAAGGTATTAATAGCAATGAGAAATAAAAATAAAAGTACAAACTTATTTCGAAAATGTTATTCGTCTAAACACCCTTAACAAAACAGAAACACTTACTTTGTAAAGCAACAAAGTTTTAATTCTAATTATACTTGAATCAGATTTTTGTTTTTATTTTATTTTTTTCCCTTAGAACTGCATATATTGTTATGCATGAAATTAGTATTCGTTTGGAGGGTACTAGACATAAATTTCTATGTTACGGTTTTATTTCTCGCTTAAAAGTACACAGAGTTAATTGAAGAGAACGTCTTCATTGAATTTGAAATTCCCTAAATGATAACTTCATATGTAAGAGTTGACTTTATTAAAAAATATTTAAATAAATTGAAAAAACACGTTCAAAAAAAACAGATGTTATTGGTGTTTTCTTTATTTATACAAGTATATGTAGCGGCATTTTTTCTTATTAATGGAAAATTACGCTAAAACAGGGTTTTTACTTTCAGTTTATTCTTAAATTATTGATCGAGAATTATCATTCAAAACAGTCTATGGTGAAACGTATTAGTTGCACAATTTTCAAACTAAATCCCAGTAAAGTTGAAAACTATACTAAAAGCACCTAAAATATAACCATCAATTACCATGACAAATGCCAAAAAAGGTAAAAGTACCAAATATTTAAAGTAAATGTAAAGAGAAGAAACCTTTTAAAAACTCAAATTAAAATTAAAGGTATTGACCCCTATATTTAAAGGGCACAATTCAGTTGTTACATTTCATTAATTGAACTAATTATATCTGTTATTTCTATATCTGTAAGAAGACAGTTTTTTAATTTCTAACATAAAAAAAAAACGAAAAACAACATGTTCTTAATAAGAAACTTGACACTTAACTCAGCCAACCAGCCAAACAACACAACTTTGTAATACTTAAACGTTAGATAGTCTAGTGTAAAGTGTAGAGTAGATATACATAAATATATATATATGTATGTATGCGTGTTTGTATGTATGTATGTGTATGTTTATAAAACATATTATTTTTCCGTTGGCTACAAAAATAACTCTGTCTGTATGTCCCTTTATTTGTCTGTTCGTTTTCCTCTGTCTATCTCTAAGTTAATGTTAAAATTTTTTCTTATTTCTTTTTGTTATTCGGGCTTGCGTGTCCGTCTGACAGTTTGTCTGTTTATCTGTAAAATTGTTAATAAAACACATTATTTCATTTCAACCAAGTATGACTGTAATGAACAGAAATCAGTTTAAGAATGACACAAGTTTTTGTTCGAAACTCATCGTTTATTAAAATCAAATAAGTGTTAAATTGTATTATTTTGTGGCATATATCTGTTGTTGCTACTTCTTCTACTGCTGCTGCTGCTGCTGAAGTTAATGTTGCTGTTTGTTAGACAACTAAAGTGATTTATTTTATGTTTCTTTATTTTTGTTCATTTTGTGAAAGAAATAAAATGTAGAATTGCAAATTGAAATTAATACATTTTACTTTATAATGACACTTAAATAATGATGTAGATAATAAAGGTACTTCCTACCATTTAATTTCAATTCATGGCACTTTTTTGCCTTAAGTTTATTTGTTATACAGAAATAAAAGATTTCGCACTTGAACATGAACTACATGAGAGAAATTTGAAAAGCAGAATGGTAAGAAGAATTATCCTTATCGAAGAAAACTGGCTGGCTTTCGGAATATTTCCAATTTTTTTCAACTTTTTCCGAAAGCAGTCTGAGTTTTTATGTTTTTCCTGATTTTAAAATATCAACATACTTTTCCTCTTAACAATAAAAGGATAGTGCAATCATCACAACAACAAAAAAGAAGGCAATAAAAACTGTAAAATCCTAAAAATCAAAGCCAAATTAAAAGCAACAAGAAATGTTTATAGCTTCCTAATGCTGAAACATTATGGCTGAACGTAGAAAAATAATGAAAAAAAACAGCCAACAATTTATTGCCTTTAAACTACATCAATACCATTTTGGTCGTAAAACAAGCTGGAATGTGTATACTGCAACTGCAACAACAAAATGTCACTAACATTATC
>NDXZ01005147.1:11063-64197 GCA_003055125.1 Paykullia maculata | reverse complement strand
AAAAAAAAAACAACAACAACAAAATACATCTTAATAAGAAAAAGAACAAAAAAAATTGAAATAAAATTTAAACAAAAAAAAATATTTATGAAATTATATATGTAAAAAAAGAAAACCAAAAAAAAAATAAAAATAAAATGCCTCAGTCAGTATAAAAAAAATAAAATCTTGAATTGTTTTTGGTTGTTAAAAAGAAAAGAAAATATTATAAACAGGTAAGTGTTAAAAAATTTTGTTTTTTTTTGTTTTTTTTTTTTGATTCCCTAGCAAACCTTGACTTTATTATGGATATTAAGAAACTCATGCAAGATTTACACCAAGATTTGCGGCAAGTGTGCAATAGTTTTATTCGATAGCACTCTGACAAGCTTTTATTGCTAAAATATATTTTACAAAATCATGAAAACTTAGCACCTTTAGCAACAGTTGCATTTAGGATTATTTATTATTTTCCAGCAAAAACCCAGAGGTTATGCCCCAAGCCCGACTTTGTTACATTCAACATCATCATAATATATGAAATACATCAACTAATATCTACACAATTTTTATTGCGATTCCGACATTTAATATTAATCAGCCTAATTTTTTATTAACTTTCAGTAGAATTTTATGAGGGCTTGGGTTGTTTCTAAGAGTTGGCCTTACATTTACGCGACACTTGAAGAAACAACGTAGCTAAGTATAGCCACGGGAATATTATTTCCTGAATATAATCGATCAAGAAAGCACTTAATTGTGAGCTGGTCTCCTACACAATTTTATTTTTATTATATTTTTATTTTACTACTTAAATTTAATTTTTAATTTAATCCCATATTGCATAAAGAGAAAACCAATTTAATACAATAAAAAAACAACGTAATCTAATTTCCAAATAAACTTTACAGTATGCAAATCAATCATGCAATTGTTATAATGGATTTTACATTTATTAATTTATTTATTGTTATTCTACCACAGAACTTTAATTTATTTATTACATTTTAACATCTTCATTACCATCTTCTTGAAACCAGTGTGTATTGTTGTGAATTTTAAACAAATGAAAACCCCATGACATTACAAATCAAATTACATTTGTTACATGGAACTATAGGAAATTTACAAAGAAAGTTTTGTTTTGTCTTTTGCCACCTGTTACACAAACAAACTGTTCGTGCCTGCTCTCTTAAATCTTAATTAAAATCTGCAGAGAATAGACATAAATAGCGGAACTTTTTTCAATTGCGTTATGTTTGTCTCGTTATATGTATATTGAATAATTCTATATAAAATTACCAACAAATTTTTTTTAACTTTTGGCCAAAAAAAAAATTAGAAAAATTCCTACAGAGCATCGGTACAATATTTGTTGCATTTAAGTTGTATAAGAACCAGTATAAAATTAAAAAATAAATTTAGGAAAATTACTTAATGTGATCATAGTTCAGCTGTATATTCATTTCGGTATACTTTATGACTTATAATTGGTCATAAATAGCAATAAATAAGACAATTTTTAAATAAGGAACCGATAGAACCGAAAAATGCTTAAAGCTGAAAGTTCGTATACAAAACTATAAATACAGGTATTCAATATTGCAAGCAGCCAGTTATGGTTAATTTTCTCGAATTTTTATCGCAGAAGAGAGTCTATTTCGTTACTTTTTTATGTATTTAATTTAGTTTCTAGTGCAGTCCATAGTCTAGTCATTGCGTATTTATTTGTGTGCTTGTGTTTTATATGTAGTGTTAATACAGCAAATATTTATTTAATCTTTAACAATTTTATTGATATTTTTATTCTATTCAGTTTACTTTTCATGAATCTGTTTACAACTTTTATTTAAATTGTTTGTTATCAAATTGTCATTCGCCTTGATATGTAAAGGTCGTATGTGCATATGAAATTTAAAAAGAAGAAAACAATTTAAATATTTTCATATTAATTTATCTGTGCTGAAAAAGCCTTAATGTTAATCCTGATGTGCAGACATATTAACAAGGATTTAAAAAAAAACAAACATACGTAACGCTTTAACTAATCGAGTTTCCCGTTATGAAACCTTCATAATTTATAATATTACAAACATTATTAACATATATATGTACATATGTATGGATTTATGTCGACATACATGGCAGATAAGTAGTAAACAAGACAAAAGAATGTTCGCAAACAGATGTCATAAATTTTAATTAATATGAATATTTAATTATAAACAAATAAACAAAATACGTATCAACAGCTGAGGCTAACAGAGAACAAAGCTTACGTTATTATGGAATATGTATGGATGTTTGTACACTTGTACTGCTTAAACAGAGAATGAAAAGAAAAACTAGTCCAATTATCGAAATACCACATATAAATCTTTTTTTCACATTCTTTTCTAAATATATTCTACAAAAAAACTGTTAAAAATGTTACATATTTTATACCAAAGAGTAAGAAAACCTCATTTGTCTCTGCGAAAAAGAAAACATTTTTTTATATTTAAATCTCAGCGTGAACCAGAGTAATTTTAAAATGCCGTTCAGGAGTCAATCCCTCTAATCTGGGAAAATTAAAAATATGTAAAGAAACTAAGCACCTACAAGATTTTAAAACATCTCACAATCGACTTTTACATAACTTAAGCTTTATTATTTTTTACATAATAAATAAACGTGCCACCTATTTTCCCTTCATCTATTAGGGGTTTCATGAGGAGAAAACTAATCGATTAATCGAAACAAAATTTTTTTTAATTCAATAAATTTTTTAAATTTTTAATAAAAAAAATTATTTGATAAATTTTTGGAGAAAAATCTAATATTGAGTTAATTTTTTTTAACTTTATTTTTATCAATTTAATACAAATAACTTTAGAAAAGTTGTTAAACAAACAGGTACAAACATGCATTTAAAACTTTTCTATTCGATAAATTGCAAACAAAGAAAAAAAAATGCAATTTTTTTTGAAAATCAAAAGAGTTTTAAAAACAGATTTGATTATTCAAATAAAAAATTTAGAAACTGTTTTTCGACTAATTTTAAAATTCGAATCATTGACCACCACCCCTAATATCCAATAACTAACATCAATAGCACGAATATTTTACCTGTTGCTTGTTAACTTTCTTTATTTTTTATTATAAATTAAACTGCTTGTAATTATTCCTACATTACACATACACCCATCTTGACACATACATACATGCATGCATACGTACGTGTAAGTAAAAGGTAGAAAACATAAAAAATTTATTTGTTTTTGATCTATTAAAGTGTTTAAGCTTTTTTATTCGCAGTGAAGAGACTTAAAGAATATTCACAGATTTGTTAGTCTGTGTTATCCTTAAAACATAGCATACATTTTCAAAGGCATAAAAACATTAGTGCACACATACAGACATGTGTTGAAATGCTATAATCCTGATAATATGATTTCTGTTATAAAGCCATAAACTTATTTATGTTAAGATATGTTTTTTTTTATTTAGATATTTTAGCATTTTTTTATGGTTTAAAAAAGAAAATAACATTTAAATAGGAAAACCGAATATAATTATTTTAAATACATATATTTATGACAGTTAAATTCATAAAAAGCTTATGTTTTAGTTGATTCGAATGCAGTGAATAAGAAAACAACAACGTCTTTGTTTGTAACTAAGATGCCTTATCTAGGTGTCATTTATGCAGGTCAGTTATGCGGGCACTCGTTACGGACTGAGAACAACTTTTAGGAACTTCATACAGGGAGAAAAAAATTAGACTAGAATTTAGCATATATAGTAAATGTTAAGCGCAGCAATTTGCAGTCCATTAATTAACCTGATGCTGACCGAAAAATTCCCTACCATTCGAAAATGACCTAAGCCCCTGTGATACGGTTAAAAATATTTTAAAACTTCGCCTGTCCAATGTTGCAATCGCAATTAAAATTTGGCACAAATTATTACAAATTTACATGTATATCTAGTATTTTATACCTGGTCTTGTACTATCTTAATTTCAAACTGGCATGTGATAAGTGACATTAGATTTACAGGAAAAAGACATTTTGGCCATTTATCCCAGTTGTGTTGAAGTTATAATAAATAGCAGAACATTTTAGGATTTAAAATGCTATAGAATATCTCATAACATGAATATGCTTTAATCAGACAGTGTCACGTCCTTCATACCACAAAAATCAAATTTTCATTACATATAAGCTGCCATGCGCCATTCTTTAAGCCAATTTTTAACCAAATACTTTAAGACCCCATAATGATTTTTAAATGATCTAAAAAATGTTAAATGTGGCTGTATGTGGCTGTTAAATACAAAATAAAGAGAAGCTCGAGGATTTCTCTCTCCAAGCATAGGTTAATTGAAACAATGTCTCAGAGATATTTAAAATATGAACATATGTATGTATGTATATGAACTAGTACCTAAATATTCTGTGGATTTTTAAAAATGGTACAATGTTAATTACAATGTTTTCAGGTAAATTGTTTATTTTCCAGTGTTGATAAATTTTGTTTTAAATCTCTGACATTTGCTCTTGTTAAAGCAAAATAGAAAAGAAAATAAATAAATGGAAAAAACATTAGTTTTCATTTAAAAACAAACTTTTTATTTTCATTATAAATTTAAAGAAAAATTTTAGATATTATTTGAAAAAATACGCATTTTATGGCAACAGGGAGCGCCAGAGATTTTCAAAAAGATATTTCTTCAAATCAATCTGACTTGGAAAATGCACAAAATTGTAAAGAATATGAAAGCTGTGGTGAAGAAAAGCCACCAGAGGTAAGTTTTTTTTGCTTTAACTAAGCACTTAAAATACGTGTGTTTCACTAATGGCTAAAAATCGAATTTTCCATATGAAACCCTATTTTAGGTGCTTTATTAAATAAATAAAGATTTAACTGGAAATTCACTTTCGTTTTAGCCAAAGAACAATGCGGGCTATTTATCTTTTACCAATAGCCGACCACTGCGCCTAGCTGCCGGCATAGAAGCTGCTCAATCCGAAAGAGAATCAGATAGTTTCTCATTTAGTGAAAGTCCTGAACAGGAAATTTACGTTGGAATACATCATAAAATTATAAATAAAATACTTAACTATGGCGAAAGGGTGATCATGGCCATATGTTGGCTAATCTTTACCTACTTTTTAATGCTAAATGATGACATCAAATACGAAGCCACAACTCTGTCAGTGCCAGTCGGTGAAAAGGGTCTTAGCTTTGCCATACCTAAAGAGGGTCATGAGTCCAGTTTGTGTTTGAGATTATATGGTCCTTTTGCCAAATCCACTTTTCGTTTTGATGAATTGAAATCGAGTCATTTTGAAAGTTCATTTTTAACGGTGGTTCTAAAAGTGATGGAAAATACGGGCTCTGTACGAACTATAAAATCTGTGCTGCATTTGCATCTGGCTAAGCAGCATGGTTGGAGACAACCAAAAATTGAAATGGTGGAAAAGATAATCGAAGATATACATTATGATAATGCCAAATATCAATTGCATTTCTATAGCAATGAAGATACAACGATACCCTTGCAGGTGGCCTATGAATTTACCATGGTCTCCAAGAAATGGGGTTTAATATTGGGCCTAATATTGCTCTTCCTCATCTATGTGGCCATAATGTTTGAAATAGTACATCGTACTGTGGCAGGAATTATTTGCTCTACCTTGGGGGTGGGTATATTAGCCGCTGTCCATCTAAGACCTTCCTTGCAGATTATTTTCAATGAATGGGGCAATATCGATACTATAATGCTGTTTTTTGGCGTGTCCATTATCATGAAGCTGCTGTCTGAAACAGGCTTGCCAGATCATTTGGCCGCTGTTAGTTATAACCTGTCGAATGGCCACATATGGCCCATGTTAAATGTTGTACTCCTGTCTACTTGTCTACTCTCTAATGTATATGACGAGATACTGCTAGTGCTATTTATTGCTCCTATTTGCTTGCGCTTGTGTGAAATTATGGGATTGAATTGTATTCCTGTTTTAAGCTGTCTCATAATTGCGATTAATGTCGGCTCCACGCTTACGCCCATTAGTTCCATAAGCAATAATGTGATAGCTACTTCACCCTTTCTGCCCCAGGAACAAATTGCTTTTACAGCATTTGTGATGCACATGCTTCCAGCCACCTTGCTTACTCTGGCCCAATCATATATACATTTAAGACTACAGTTTTATGATTCCGATAAAATGCGCAACTTTGAGTCGTTTCAAGAGAGAAGACTTAAAGGTTTGATTAAAGCATGGCGGCGGGCTTCGCTGCGCATGGGCAATTATACCTGGGATGATAGTTTGGCACGTCAGACGGTGGACCGCAGAATAGTCAGTCTACGTAAACGTCTTAAACGTTTGGGAAAAATGCCTGAAAAACCTCAAGGATTTGAGGAAAAAGTGAAAAATCTGCGTGAAAATTATCCTATTAGGAAAAAATCCCAAATAGCCATTTGTCTTACGTCTTTGCTGGTAATCTTACTTTTTTCTATATTGTCTAGGGTTCCCAATCTGTTAAAAGTCTCCAAAGGTTGGATTGCCATATTGTCTGCTCTCCTGGCTTTATCACTGACCGCCTATGAGGACTTAGAAGCAATTTTATCACGCATAGATTGGTGCACTATGCTGTTCTTTGTTACGCTCTCCATACTCATGCAAGTGCTTATAACACTGGGTCTTTTGGAAAATATTGGTCTAATGTTGGAAAATTTTATTGTCAATGTTGATGAAAAGAATCGCTTGACTGTGGCCATTCTTTGCATCATTTGGATTTCGGCCATTTTAGCCACGTTCATCGATAATGTACCGGTTGCTGATATGATGATGCGCATTATTTCCACTTTGTCACTTAATCAGCAATTAAAATTACCCATCATGCCGATGGTCTGGTCTCTAGCCTTAGGTTGTACTTTAGGTGGTAATGGTTCGATTTTGGGTGCCGTCGCCAATATCGCTTGTGCTGGGGTAGCCTCACGCCACGGCTACCGTTTAACGTTTTTCGGTTACCTGAAAATTGGTTTCTTTGTAATGCTGGGCAATGTGACGATGGCTTCCTGTTATTTGCTTGCGGTACATGTTGGCCTTGGCTGGCACTAGGATGAAAGAGAATAAAATTTACTAAGAAAAAAAAACATGATTTAATAATAGTTTAATAAACAAATACAACAATACCCAATTTGATTAAAATTTATTTCTAAAAATACGAGCTGTATTAGAAAATAATGAATTCGAATTTGCAATTAACTACAAATTACGATAATATTTATTATTAAAAGTTTATAAAATATTTACAAAAATTTTTGCAATTCAACGCAATTTAATAGAAAAATTAATTTAGAAAAAAGTTGCCAGCAACAAAATGTTCATTCTTATAAGAGTAGAAGATATTGCAAAACTTTGCAAACAGTTTAAGAAACTTTCGCCAAACTTCCGACACTGCATAAACCGTGATAAAAGCAACTGTTCGTCTAAAGTATATCATCAGCTTTATTTAGAAAAGATGTATGTATCTATAAAGTACAAAGTAAACTCGATTGCAAATTCGGGTGAACTCATGTCAAGCTTTAAAGTCAAATATATTTTATATAAAGTTTGACGTCCCAAAATATAAAAAGCGATCAGTTGTCGTGTTAACCTGGTATTAATTTTCCTCAAAAGAACTATATGTACCTTCAGATAAAATATATATATTTTTGTACGTGTTAACATTTACTTATATATAGTTTTAAATCACACCAAGGCGAATATCATTCATGGCGATTTGCATATTTCTGATCAAAATGGCTTGAACTTTTCTAAGATTTAAGAATTTTTTTAAATTATCCTTTTATTACGCATTTTTGTTCTCCACCTTAATACATATATTTTTAAAATGAATGTGACAATGTGTTGCTCATAACCAAATATACATATGTTACTATACAGACACTGCAGGAAATGTCAATAATAAAACTGTACTGACTTACTATTGACACAGTCACCAGTACTAGTGGCTTATAATATTCCAGCCAATGCTATTTACTATAGACATTTTACATGTGCGTGTCGTTGAAAATCCAATACTGACATTGGTACTATTGACTAGGTAGTTCTTTTGGAACCATATTTTGATATTGGAACCAGTGATTCACTAGTACATTTTAGTAATTTTAGTCTACACTTTTGGTACTTTTTATTTGCAAAATAAAAAGTATTGACGCTTTGTTGACAATATCACCAAAAAGTCACCACAACAGTCGACAAAAGTGGTGACTTTGAGACACTTTACCTAAGGTTTCCTGCAGGGTGCATATGTATACATAATACATACATACATATATAAGAACCTTCTTAAGCTTATTCATTTATTTTCCAATTGAAATTCTTATATGAACATAAGTACATACACGTAACAATCATGTATCATGTGTACATGCTTATATTTTTATGCAAATTTATTTTTCTAATGCCATTTACAAAACGTCAACACATGTCTAAAACATTTAGGTGCCATTTCAATAGAATTGCCATATTGTTGAAAGAAGAAAGAAGCATTTTTAGGTAAATTTTTACACTTATTTATGCATTAATACAAAAACAACTAACTTTTGAACTTTTAAACCCACAAAAGCTGAGAAATTTATTAAACAATATAGTGATTGAATGATTGTACATATAAATAAAATAACAATAAATACAAAAATCTTGATAAAATATTGAAAGGAATAATACAAACAAAACAATAAAACTATGTTTCTACATATAAAGTACCTACATGCATATGTTTATACACATAAATGCGAATGAAACTATAACAATTTGTGCTTTTGTTATTTTTCAATCAACATTTTACACAAACACACTTACTAACTCACCCAATATTTCCTTCTACATAGAAACATCCCAGCAAAAACATACATTGATCTGTACCTTTTGGCCTTTCAACCCATTACTTTAGCACGGCTTCAATGACATCGAAAGCAAGCACTTACCTCGCTTCCTTATAAATAGGGACTTAATTAAGTCATTAATAAGTTATAACGTTTCACAATATAAATTTATTATTTGAAAACTACTTCTTAGATGCTTCTTCTTAATGCAGACGGTATGTTATACTCATTGAAAGGTATGTTATTGTGTAAGAGCAAGCCATAAGCTAGTTTTTGCTGGGATACGTATGTATATAAATTCATACATATTTACATGTGCGCATTTCCATGGAACTGTTGTGGTGCATGTTTATGTCAAAATATTTTCATCATATTCTGTATACATTTACCATTTGAAAACCTAAATACCCTCCCACTTGGATACATTTAAATTTTTTTTTTTTTTTGCAAATCCGAAATTCATAAGTTTTTTATATTTTTAAAGACAACAATAATTGTGTAAGCGAGTACAAAAGGAACAACCTTTGACAAAAGCATAAGTGTGAATAGATGACAGCTATTAATTTTTATGTCATTCGTATTATACCGTCAAACAACTGGTATTAAAAAAGTGGTTGTCATTTGAAAGCATTAACTATTCATACCCTTTTTACTGTTACTTTGAAAAGCGAACAAAAGGAAGCTCTACAAGTTGAGGTGTAAATGTTCTTTTTATACAAAGGTTTTTAATACAAATATTTTTAATAACTATATGGTATGTTTAACAATAGCAACTATACCAAATCAGAAACATCGCCTACAAATACAATTGAATACAATTGGTTTAGAAAATAAAAATTTACCAAAAATGAATTATTCTAAAAAAATGTATTGGAAAAATTGTATTTTGTAAACGAATATTTCCAATGCAAATCCAAACCAGATAAATTTAGCTGATCGTTTTTTGCTGTCTTGAGCTTAATTTTGGGGAAATTTTGTCGCTCACTGTATAATTAAAAAAATTATGTATTTTGTCTATTTACGTACGCCTTTTTGAGCTAAAACCCTATTGACACCGAAAACAAATAGTTCATTAACGACAATAAGATTAATATGTTAATATAATTCAAAATAAAAGACACAAACAAATTCGCAACTGTAAGACACATGTGATCTAAATAAATGTCGCAAATTGATTAAGTACAAAAGTACTATAATAACTATAATAGTAATATAATTAATGTTTAATAGAGTTAATTACTTAAGACACATACTTACACACACGCGTACATGCAATTTATTTTGTTGAAAACTTTAAACAATGTGTTCGTTATAATATTTTTGTTCTTGTTTTTGACAACTGTATTAAGGCTAATGGGGCAAACAAATAAAGAACATACTGGACAACATACAAAATGACACACAAGAAAGCAAAATGACACACAAGAAAGCTCGTAAGAAAGCTAAAGGAACAAATCATTTATATAGAAAATCAGATTAAGGCGCATCGACTGGACGCACCAACGACAACACACAAGTCTTTTTTAATCAATCTTATCTTTTTCATATTTTTGTTGCAATTTTTTATTTAAAGGAAATAGTTCCAAGGACGTTTATTGCCACTTGAAAAGGGGTTGCCAATAAACAAAAGGAGAGTGCAACAAAAAATTGGAAAAAGAAATATTATTTGCAAACAAGTAAAATTAAATTTTATCATATAAATATATATGTATATACATATGTATGTATGTACATATGTGTTTTTAGATGTATAAAAAAAAATTATTATTTTGTATGACAGCAATGCAAATTGAACAACACAATAAACAACTACAACATTTCAAACATTAAAAAGAAATAGAGCACAAACGATGAAATAATTTGACCAACAAACAAACACAATACAAAACACAAAGAATATTAGCTCACATACATACGTACATATGTACATGCATATGTGTAAGTAATAATTTATAACAGTTTTAAAGAAGCTGTCACTACACAGAATAGGGACAAACAAAAACAATTACGTTTGTCTGGCAAATATTAATGAATTTTAATGTTTTCATCTAAGAAATATTTTAATCGCAATAGTTTTTATATAACAATTTTTTAAATGTTTTTTAAAACCTAAATTATTGTTGACATAAATTCGCCAAAAATTTATGAGGAAAATTTTTTATAACTTTTAAATAATAATAATTTTCGATGTTCATTGTATGTATGTACATACATATGTACATATGTACATTAGGGTGGGTAAATTTTTTTCATCAAAAAACGTATAGCAAAAACGTAATCTACGCGAAATTCTAAGAAAAATTTCCCAATAAACCATGGGTCAATGTAATCAAAATTATCCCGCGCAAATCGAACTAAAAATTTTCTGCTCCCATTAATAAAATAAAATATTGCAGGTATTTTTCTTATGAAGAAATTTCAAAATACGTTTACTTAATAATTTTCGTTTCAAAAATTAAGTAGACGTATTTTAAAATTTCTTAAATTTTTTTTCATTTCTTTAAATACTTTGTAGCAGCTTATAAATAAAACCATTTTTGTTTTAAATAAGGAAAGTCTGTAAAGACTTTCATCTTAAAAGAAATTTCAGAATTGGTATCTTGGTTCCCACCATCTTTTCTAACATATTTTCGAATTCTCACGGGATCGAAAATCGTTCTAGACCTATGGTTTCTAAAGCAAAATTTCTTAGAATTTTTCATAAAAACATTTCCCTCTCTACGATTTTCCATTTTTTTTTTTGGCATCCATACAAATCGACCCACCCTATATACACATATACATATATATAGACTATTCATTGGGTATTAAGATGGCATAATATTTTTTGAGTGGTTTAGACCTTCATTATAATCGCATTAAATTAAAAAAAAATTCCTCTTTTTTAATAATTTTACTGTAAACACTCATAAAATGTTTATTATATATTAAAACTGCATAAATGTTTAAAAACGTAAAATTTTGTATTATTTTCTATTGAGAATTTTCGATGTTCAATAGAAAATATTTGATATATTTTAGAAATTAAATGGTTTTAAATATGTTTGATGTTAAATAATATTACACAATTATCTTTAAGACTTTTCGACAATTTTAAAACCTGTCGTTTGTTTGCATCGCTGGAATAAAATGATTTAATTTAAATTTTCCAACAAAGTTAGAAATGTCTTTAACCCTCCTTTGAAATTTGCAATATTTTTTTTTTAAATTTTGCTGGGAAAACAAAACAAGTTGATTTTTGAGATTCTTAATATCTTCTCTGTAGATACCTCTTAATAGATTAATTATTCATGTAATTGTTTGGTTTTTAAATGAGTACAATTAACTTAACCGTTAATTACAATTTGCACAATGTTTTCCAGAACAACACATTTAACGCACACTTTGTTAATAAAAATTATTTTGTAGTTTTTTTTTAATCATATTAAAAACTTTGTGCACGAGAAGAAAAACAATAAAATTTGAAAATTATTTTATATTTCGAAAGTATTAAAAATTGAAATTATGCTTTTTTAAATACTTTTGTAGACTAGTATTTGCTATAATGCTACTAATGACTCAAACACACTTGTGGTTTTATAAGGTGTGTTCCAGATGATGCACAAAAATACCCATAATAAATAACGTGCACACAAAATTTAGCTTTTCTGCGTTCCACAAGTTTTGGGTAAGTTTAATAGCTTGAGAGAGTATGTTTTGTTTTTACCACAAACATGCCTAAAGTTTTCTGGAACACACCTATTATTACGGTTAAGCTTAGGCATTAGGGCGGTCCATAATATTAAATCGAAAATTTAAAGGATTTAAAAAAAAAAGGTTTAATGTAAGTTCGTCATTCCATTTGTAATTTCTACAATATTCATTTGTGACCCCATAAAGTGTACGTATTCTGAATACTTATTGATGTATCCATGTCTGTTTGCCCGTCTATCGATCTGTCCTTCTGTTGAAATCAGATTTTCTCTGACCCCTGAAATCCCTGATATCAAACTATTAGAAATATTCCCGAAATTCTTCCTATCAATTATCATTAAAATACGACAGTTAAACGTAAGTTTGTACATGTTAAGCGTAAAAGGTAACAAATTTTAAAAAAATGTACCAACTTTAACCAAATAGCAACACTGTGTTGAACATTACGTACCCATGTTTGCCTTAGGCCATAGCATAATTCTATTACAGAAATTGAAGCGAAATAAAAACTTTAACGAATTGTGTAGAAATCTAAAATACCAGAACATAAAAAGTCATGTTAATTGTGTTGATATTTTTGATTCATTCTTTTTTAAATGGTTTGTTTTCTATTTCCATTTCTTTGCTGTTTGTCTTAACCAAAAAAAAAAAAAAAATATGTAGATTTTTTATTGTTCGTTGTTGTTTTTTCATTACTCAGTTTATTTTTGTTGGCAACAGAACTTAAGGCTTTTTTTAGCTATTTTGAATTCTTTGTTTTCTTTTCTATTTATTTGCTGTTAAGAATATTTTATTAAATAGAATTTTTTTTTTGCAACATGCGTAATTTTTTATGATTTTGTATGGAACGGTGTGAGATATTAAAAAGTAAACATTTTATTAATATTTTATGAGTGTTGACATGAAATGGAAAAGCTTTTTTGTCAACTTAAAAAAAATTACTTAATAGTGTAAACATAGCAAAGAATTTTCTATTATTTAAAAAATTTAAATTAAACTACAAATCAAAATTACAGATTTATGTATTTTAATTTTTAATTTCCAATATTTGTAAGCAACAAACATTCGCATCGAATTATATTTATAGAAAGATGTCAAACATTGAAAATTTTTGGTAGAAAATTCTTAATATGCCTTTTTTAAAAACATCGAAAAATTTTTGTTAAAAATAATGCATCATTAAGATATTAAAGAGAAATCTATACAAAATCGTACGAAGCTAAACGCAATAAAAAACGGAAAAATATAAAATATTTTCCTTAAGATATTAAGCGACATTGAAAATCTTTAATAAATGTTTATTAAAATTACTTTTTATAAGACAATTATTTTAGTTTTATATTATAATAATTTAAATTTTTTTATTAAAAAATTCGATGTTTTAAAAGGTCAAAAAAAATATTTTGGAAAAAATTGCGAAACAAGTAAAAAAACGTCGAATATGTTCTTTTGATAGAAAATTTTGCGATATCAAGAACGAACAAAATTTGTAAAATAAAATTAAGCAAAAACATCAGGAATTTTTGTTATAAATATCAATGATATTTTCAGTATCAAATACTATTGCTAGACATCATTAACAATATGTTGTCCCATAATTCAATTCTATTTAAAATGTGCACCTTGACTGTCTTCCATTTTAAAGATATTTGTTATCAGTTTACCTTCACCATTAATTTAGTAAGATTTCTTGCATGTAAAAAAAAAACTGAAAAAAATTCATGCTTAAAGCCTTTATCATTTCAAATATGTATGTATGTACATATGTATGTATATGTAAATGTTCAAAAAAAAATCAAAAAAATAATATATAAAATTACAAATAGAATTCCGTAAAAGACAATAAATTTTGTGTGGGTTTTGATAAATACTTATTTGAAAATATAAAAAAACAATAAAAAATCTACAAAAGCTAATGTCACGTATACACTTGATGAATATGAAAACAACATCAACAAAAATGCCCGTCTTTTGCTAGATTTTCCAAAAAAAAACAAAAATTGTCTCCAAAGATTTTAATTCAAAATATATGTATGTATGTATAAATGTGTATAAATTGTTAATAAAATCCAATAATAAAAAAATGGAAATATCGTTGCCTGTAGCCAGGTCTGAAATTTTCACATACAAAATGTATAAAAATATTTTATGTTTCATCGAAAATACACAAAAATATCAAATACGATCGCATCAGCATAATTGAATAAATGATCTTCTATACATTATCTGGCTAATAACAACAATAATAATAGCAACAACTACAACAACATCGACAACAATATATGAATCGTTAAGAATATATATAAGTACATGTATGTATGTATATGATTCAGTCTATATTGCGTATGTTTGTCTGTTTTTGTGTAAAAGATTTTTTTGGCTGTCATCTCCAACAAAATCTTTGACCACTTTAGTCGAATGACGCGTTTCAAAATATCGAAATCGGGCACGGAGACATATTTTAATACAAAAAAAAATCATTTTGTTTTAAAAAAGTGCATACATTTCGTTAAAAGGTGATAATAAAAAATAAATAATAAACATAAATAAATATTTATGCAAATAAAACAGATTTAAAATAAAATATTGAAAATAGAAAAAAAAATTTCTCAGAATAACCATACATACCAAACATATATAAATAATTCTTTTAAATAAAAATATAAATTAATTATAAAAAGAATAAAAAAAAATGTGTAAAAAAATTTAACCAGAAACTTAATATAAAATAATTTATAGAATGCTTTAATACTTCTCCATTTTTTTTTTAATTATTTCTAAAAAGTAAAAATGAATGGATTTTTTATAACTGAAATTTTGAAAACAAAAACCATACAGTATATAAAAGAAATTCTTAACCATTTTATTTTATTGATAATTTGTTAAGGAGTGTTTTGAAAAATTAAAAATTTAATAAAAATAAGTGAGAGTACTATAATAATTTTGTTAAAAGCATAACTTTCTTTTTGTAAAAACAAAAGTAAACAAAAATAAAATCAAACTCAAATAAACTATTTTACTTATTTTATATTTAAAAGAAGTTTTTAATGAAACATTTTAATATAACCTGGGATTAAATCTACAGAAGTGCAGTTCATACCACATTTTATATGGTTTTTTCAGTAATCTATCTATACATTTTGTTGTTGCAACATTTATTTAAAAGCAAGAAAGAAAATCATAGTCAATGAAGTTCGACCATGTCGTGTCCTATATTACATTAAAAAACATTTATAGCAAAAAACAGTTTAATAGGGCTTAAATGATTACAATTAGTTTCATATAGGACCAAAATTATATCAATTGTCCCAAAATTTGTTTCGAGAGATGTGTATTCATTCGTTACTTCATTTTGATTTCAATATTTTTTACATTTTTATGAGCATATAGATAATTTTCGAGAGCGAGCCGTCTATGCGAGCATATCTCGAAAAGAGTAGAGAGTTTTCTGTCTACAGAAAACCAGGTACCGTAATACTTATGATAAATACAATACAAACCACAATTGCAGCCAAACAACTTAAATAATATTACAGATTCACTGACCACTATTTAGGCTTAATATATATATATGTAAAACAAATTATTGCGACAGACTAGAGGACTGTAGACTGTAGACTTCATTACTAAAGACTTAGCCCATATTCCAAATACATATTTAAATTTTTAAATATTTTTATTTAATAAACTTTTATAAAGCTTAAAGGGATACATTTTCTTTATAACTCTTACATAAATAACTTACATAATATAACTCACTTATAAATAATAACACAATTAAAAAAAATTTAATTTACAATAATTTGTGACACGAAACCTGTGCAATAATTTGTTGTTTCTTGTTAAAATTTAAAACCATTTTTGTTAAAAGTTTTTCATAGTTTTTCATCAACTGGAAGCTGTGATCGCACTAACAAAATGCTAGGGTTTGATAATACCATAGTAAGTATTAATGAAAAAAAAAATTAAATAAATAATATTTCACCTTAATACTTAAAAAATAAAAATATACAAAATAACATAAAAAACCTTAACTAAAATACATAAGTTTTAAGTATTATTTTAGAACATGTAATATTTTATAATATTTATTTAATGTTATATAATATTTTTTTATCATCGACTAAATTTAATTGTGGTTCATAATTAAATTTTCCACTATAGTTCTTGAAACGTAAGACAAAATAACTTTAAATAAATCATCATAAAATTCATATCGCTCATTAGTTTCAACTTGTAGTTGCCCAAGGGTCAAAAGTGTCTCATTACCAGCGTTGCCATAATGATGACTTTATCATATTTTTAATGATTTTTTTTTGCTAAAATATGATATATAATTTTTTTCCCTAAATGATGATTTTTATTGTTAGAAATTATAATTCTTTTATTTAAAGTTAGCTGTAGGTGGAGACCATAATTTTTCTACATTTTTAATCAACAATCAATTTTTTAAACAATAAAGTTTTGTATCAGCTTGTTGGATATTGTTCTTGTGCAATTTTAATGTTCACCCTATGTCCAACATACATACACGAAAATGCATCATCTACATTTCGAATGATACATTTGAAATATGAATAGATTAATGTACTACAGAGTATCTATTAATTTGATTTTATTCACAAGTTGAATATGTATACATATTTTAATATGTTTTTATATATGTACTTATGTTATTTACTCAAAACAGATTATTTAATAAGAAATTAGTTTTCTAAATAAATTGTTATTACTTTTTTGCGTTTGTGATAAAATTTTTCAATCAAAAAAATTTGATGATTTTTTCTTTAATATGTATATGATTTTTTTTCTAAGTGATGATTTTCTTTCCAAATCTTCTGGCAACGCTGCTCATTATTTTCATTTTAAGCATTTCTGCTTTAAGTTATTATTTTTTGTCCTCTCCTATGCTCTCTCCTCTTTTCTTTAGGAAAACAAACACGCGTTGTTTAGATTATTTTTCATTAAGTTAATCATGTGTGTTTTGTGTATGTTTTGCAGAAATCTCTTAATGCTTATAACTTGTTTTTAATAGTTTGTGGTTTTTAGTTAGATTTTATATAGATTTGTTTGTGCTCTTTAAATTCCCTTTTCTTCAAAATAGTTGTTGCCGTAGTAATCGTACATACATCATACAACAATATAACAGAGATTGTAAATTGGTCAAATGCTATCTGAAATCGTTAACACAGCTTAATGTATTTTTGCTGGCAAATGACACATACATTTGGGGACACCCATCCGTTATATTTCCTTGTAATTTAAATAAAACATACAAATCTTATCAATTAACTAAAATATTAGTATTTCCACACATCCTAATCTACATATGTATAGGTATATAAAATATTATCTACATATTTTGAAATCGATTTATTTTATGAAAAATTAAAAAAAAAATTCAACATTTTCATAATTTTCTATATAAATTACCATATTTTTTGATTAAAATGTGTCCCCAATATTTATCATAAATAAAAATCTTTATGAATTTCTTTAATAGTTGATGCACAATTTCGCATTACATTGGCACATTACACGACAAAACCACCTCTGAACACCACGACAACAAACGCATCAGCCAAATTAATTACAAATAATACATTTTTTGGCTTAAGACCAACTCGGTCAATGTACGTAAAAAATTGAATTTGTTTGAGTAAACTAAACAACTCAAAAGGCGTAGAGGCAATAATTGATAAAGAAGCGAATATAGGAAAATAAACCAAAATAAAATGTTGAAAATAGAAAAATTAGTTTTAAATAAATATCCAATCACCCCATCAAGCAAAACCCTGCCTGTTTAATACAAACACACCCACACATACACACATTGTGAGCATAATCGAATGAAAATGCAAAAACTGTTTCAATATTGGTTTATAGAGCAAAACAAAATTTATGCCAAATTTCATAAACAGTTTTTAAAATATGATAACAGCCAGTTTGGGATTATAAGAAACATGTTTCATAAACATTTTGCTTTTATATATACATATATATTGAAAACTGCTAATGGTTTCCAGATTACATCAAAAATTTCCCAAATAATTTTGTTAGAATAGAATAATTAGGGAAAATGTTATAAACAATTTTAACCAGGGGGTCAAACAAAAATATTCAATAGTTTTGCTACTTATCTTTAACAAAACAAAAAGAGCGATTTTTTATCATTTAAATCATAGACGATTTATAAACACAAAAATAAATCTACATGAAAAATCACTACAAATTTTTTTCGTGAATTTCGCTTAACAATTAAGAAATGTTTTTTTTTTTAAGGTAAATTAAATTTGTATTTCTTTATTGAATTTGATTTAAAACTATTTAAGTTTGTGACATTTTTGTTTAGTTTCATTTAACCTTGTCTTACTTAACAATTTATTTTTAATTTATTTGATTTTTTCTTTTATTTATACAAATATATTTTTGTTGTTTTTTTTATTGTTGCTTTAATACAATAAAAATTTTAGTATTTCCTCATTTTAGTACAAGTAATTAAAGCTATTTTTATCCGGTCGTCTGGCCGTTGTCGCTAATGCTAATTTTAAGGAAACTATTTTTAGACTTTGATTTAGGCTAATTTTATTTTATTTTTTTTTTCTTTCTTCTCTTCGTTTTTTTTTTTTAATCTTCTCATAATGACTATGATGCAAATGTAGAATTTTTTCTTGTGTGTGTGTGTTTTTGCGTCATTTACAAATTACAATAACTTCTCTTTTTTTGTTAAGCGCCTTTGATTTTTTTCACTTATTTTTTTTTTGCTTCTTAAAAAAATATTTTCAACAATTTTAAATTTCTAGCTCAAAATATATTTTGTTAATATTTTATTTTTTTTTTTTGAAATAGAAAATTTTTATGGTTTTTTGGTAAAATTCCAAAAAATAATAATATTTTTGTAACAAAATTATGAAAAAGAATTATATTTAGCAAAAAATGTTTGCTGTTAAATTGCAACATAATTTTAAAAAAATTTTATTTTATGAAAGTCATAAATAACAATGTCTCTTTTGTTTGAAAATAAACAAAAAATTAATGAAATTATTTTTAAAATGTCCGGGGCTAAAAAAGATATAAAAATGAGATTAAGCCATTCAAATTAAAATTTTTATTTTTCAATTATGAAACAAAAATAATTTTCAAAAATCATCTCTTAAACTAAAAAATTGTTAAACAATTCTTTATTAAACTCCATTTCAATATTTATTTAAATCACACAACTTAATTAATATTGATTGACCTTTTTCTAATTCCATTACCAGCGCCGTGCCTCCAGACGGTCATCATGCAGACGTGGCTCAATTTCTATTCTGCCCCAAAAATCCGCTGAAATTCCTTGGGATATTTTGGAACGTCTTTTTATGCCATTCCTGTTCTGCCATGCCGCCGCTATTATCATATCCAATGCTTTACATATCATGAATATTTCAAGTGTCTCAACATTTGCCGTTTTCGTGTGGTTTTCCTTGTCAACAGTTGGCGCAGTGTTGTTCTACCATTTCGTTAAGGTAAGTCATAGTATTGTCTATTAAAGAAAAAATTAATTAGGATATTAAAACATACATATATACATACATACATACATATGTTAAAATACACTTATAAGTTTTACATTTACTTTTAGTTATAAGAAGTAAAATCTATGAACTATAAACATTCTTGTTTAGGTTTCGTCTTTGTTTTGCAGCATCTTTAATTATTTTGTTTAGCATTTACCCAACTTCTGCCAAAAATACGCTCGATGAATTTTAAAAACTTAAGTAAATCGAGAGTTACTGTATTGAAACTATTTTCTGAAATTTCACGATTTTTAAATATTCATATTGCCACCTTTACTTTTACCGTTTTTTTAGTTTACCACCCACTACTATCCAGGTTTTAATACAGCTTATATAAATCTAATTTAATAGCCTTTATGTGTTGTTCGAACCAAAGTATCTGGCCGAGTTTTGTTTATCTTTCTCAGGACCTTTCCTTCAAATAGGTTTATAAGTGCTACCTATATATACTCATTTAAGTCCTTTCACTGCTAATATATTAAAACTTCACATCCTTTAGTAGTTTAGAAATAGCAGTTCATTTATGTTTTTTAGAAGTTTTCCCTTAATGGTTTTGCCCTCTATAAGCAAATTTTTTCAACCTCTTCCTTTGCATATCTTTTATAGTCCTTGGTTTTCATCTGGTGATTAGCTGCTCCTTTTCTTTTCATCTTTGGAAGATGCGGCTACTTCTGTTAGGGTTTGAGTTTTCTGTTCCTAACTCTTTGACATATTTTTCTACGTAAATTTAGTTTAAGTTGCGTAGTGAATATTGATAGTCGCCTTCACCTGGGTTCGTATCGACAATCGTACGAAGAAAAATTACGTGATACGTCAATCGTTTAAACTGAATGGTATAATGACATACGATTGCAAACCAATCGTAATATTTTGTTGATTTTAACTTCTTTTAGATGCTTTGTTTTATTTCAACCATGATACAATTAATCAATATCATAATCATAATTTTTTGATCATATCTAATAAACTCCGTAAAAAAAATTCATAATAAACGTCCTCTTCGAACTGAGGCTATCATGGTATGAATGAGGCTATCATGATATAAAAATGCTAGCAATGGATCCACTGAAGGCTTTTGTAATGAAGTTCACTCCAGAGCAATATGCATAGTGGAAAGGACCATTGGCCTAAAGCAGAGAAACATCGAAGATTTTGTAGTTTTTTTATAAAAACAATTTTAACCCTTTTCCACATTTTTAAATTTAACAGGTTCTCCAAATGCATTAACAACAAAACTTTTATGAAAATCTTATTTATTTACCAATATTATATATTATATATTATACAATATTATATATATTATTAAAAAAAATTTGTTTGTACGCGAACACCTTTTTGTTAACGGATGAGTGTTCGTATAAATCATACGTTCAGTGATACGTTCACGTATGTCATTATCCATAAAATGCCTTTTTACGAAACAAGCTGTACGTTCACAAATGTGATGATTAGAGGTCAGATTTAAGTACAAAAACGCATACAGCTGATCTTACACGGTCATCCGAAGAAACATGACAAAGACTTTTGTAACTTCTACCACCACATCAATGGTTTTTTCTCCTTTAAATTCCGTAATAATTAGTAACCTCCTAATGTCATTCCTAAATTTTATATTTTTCTTTAAAGTTATTGGTTAATTTAAAATTAATCTTAACCGCCAGTTTACTATTTACTTTACATGCCGACTAACAAAATGTGTGACATTGTGATTGCTAATATTTATTTTTAATTGTTTTTGTTTTTATCAGCTGAATTTTATGTGAAAAAGCATTCATTTAAATTTACAACACGACATGTAAATTATAAAATTAAGTTTTAAGTCAGCTGTCTTAAAAATTAAAATTTTTTAAAATTTTTGATTTAAACAAATTACTAAAATTTTAATATAAATATGTCTACTATATTTTCCCATATGTTTTTAAAACCTTATTTTTTTTAATATGACACCCTTTTTATTTTTAACTTACAACTTCCTTTTCTTTCCCTTAAATTTCATAGTATTTATTTCTTCACATCCCTTTAGTGTATTCGAATAATGTTCGCTGTGGCTGTGGGAAGGGCTTTTTGTGTATCGCATTATATTTTGCGGTTAACCACAAAAACCTGATACTAATAGAGTGTCAAATTATATGTTATTCCATTGCAAAAAAAAAAATAGATAATTTGTAACAAAAACAGTGTAGGTATTTGAATTTTTTTTATGAAGTCATAAGTCACTTAAAAAAGGTCCTTTTGTGTTTTTGTTTAAAACAAACGAGAAAATAAATGTTTTGTAATTAAGTTTTTCCTTTTTTTTTTAATTATTTTTATTTTTATAATTGGGGGTTTTTTAAGCTTCTACTGCTGTCATTTACTAGAAATTATTTTAATAGGGTTTTTGGTTTCATAAATTTATATATTTTATTTAAAATAAAATATAATGTTTAGGTATTAGTACTAAAGAAGCCACGAACATCTATTAAGGGTCGAAAATTTATAGGTAGTCTTAAGATTTAACTAGAAAATGTATTACATAAATAATAGACTTGATTTTAGTCCTAATTAAAGACTCAATTGCCACAAAAAAAACTAGTGCTTATCTGCTTACATAAGCGACCAAGAAGGCACGATTCTTATATATGATGCCCAATTTCTTTTAAAAGTTAATACAAGTCTCTTATTTGAATAGTACTAAATATATAAGCAGCAAAAATAGCACCATTCATTAACTTTTCCATAGTTTATAAGAGATCAAAAAAGGACACTATGAATAGCAGATTTAAAAAATATTTTATTGATTTCTTTAAAAATAAATAATGTTTATATTTTTAAAATATTTATAATACATTTGCTGCTCTCTTAACATAAAATGATTTCAAAAGACAAAAAATAAATTATTTCTATTTTTTGTTAATCTTTTTTCTTTAAAGGTTACAGCTGCAGGAAACAATACAAATACAAGTGTGTGTTTGTGCATGAGAGAGCACGTCCTGTTCAAAATCAATTATTTCTTATACTATTTTCTAAAAATGTTTGCTTTTACTTGCAACATCTCGGCGAATTTAAAATTATTTTCCTTTTACTGTTTGATATTGAGAATTTTATTGTTGTCTTCCTTATACTGCGTTATTTGTGTTATCCCTGATAATAATTTTTTTCTAACATATGTGCAGCAATTTTTATGTGTGTGCTTTTTTCATTCAACACACCATGGTGATGCTTCTTTATACATATATAAATAATATAGAAGTGAAAGCAATCAGGACCAACATAATCGATGTATGTGTGTGAGTATAAGTAAAAGTCATGAAATTTAAAAAGGGTCGTTTTTTTGCAAAAAAAAATATTTAAGGACTTTAAAAAGCGCTATATTAAGTGCAGTTGTTTTATTCAAATATAAACGGAATTAAAAAAAACTGTCACTTTCTTCACACACAAATTAATGGAAAAATTACAATGAAACTGTTAGTTTACACGCTTCAAAGCGTGTAGCGAAACAGGACCAAAAAAACCTTGTAGCTAAAAATAACTTTAACACCGGGTGCTCCCTGTCATCCCCCCAGCAAGTCCCCTTCTGATACTCCCACAACTGGCCTTTAAAACAACAACTAACGGTTTATTGGAAAAACACTAAGCAAAGCAACAGCAAGAAAACAACATACAAAACCCCCATCTTTTCTTGTGCAAGCATAAAGGCCTGCAATAATGTTTTCTCTTTATATTCTTATATCATTTTTCTAATGTTTACTCTAAATTCCATTATTGTTTTTCTTTCCTTTTTTCAAAAGAACAAATAAATATAGCAACACAGAATAATAAAACTTTAAAACAAAAGTGGCAAACATAAAATATCCTTCACTGGCCACAGGATCAAGTATGAGTGGCCAAAAGAGGGTAAAGGAAATAAAAAGCAAATAAACATAAACTAATAAAATTATGTGGTAAATAAAATAACTCTTTATATAATTTTCACTTTCCCCAGTCGGCAGGCACAGAGTTAAGTCAAATAAAACTTAACACACATTTGTTAATGAAACATATGTACAAATGTACACCTACACAAGCAGCCTTAATAATGTTTATAACTTTATTTATAAAAAAGGAATTTTATTATTTAATTTTCTATATTTACTTACATATATATATAAAACAGTAATACAATACCTCTACGTTGGTATAAATATATTCCTTTTTAAGCCAATTCATGTAAATTTCTTATATTTACATATGTGTTAGTGCAAACAAAGATATTAAAGTGCATTTAAAGGATTTTTTCTTTGTGTGGGATACTAGTGCACATTAGTTTTTTGTAACCAAAGAAAAACTTCGTTATATATGTTGAATATACTGTAGGGAAAAATACAAACAATTTATAAGTTAATTATTATTATAGGCTAAAGTCATAGACAATAGACTAAACTACATACTACAGATTATACTTTTGCTTAAATTATATATACATATATATATAAAATTCTCGTGTCACGGTCTTTGTAATTGAACTCCTCCGAAACGGCTGGACCGATTTTTATGAAATTTTTAAGGTATGAGAATATAACGCAAAGCATATTTCATATCGCTAGAAGGCGTAAAATATAGCTGGTGTATATATATATATATATATAAATATATATAATAAAAATCAGCTCTGATACTTATGGGTTACTAAGTAAGCACTTTGAATGATAGCAGAGACAAAAACCTCATTTTAAAGACTTCATACCGCCAATGGGAAAACAATTGAAAAATCCGTATTCAACTTGTATCCTTTTAAAAAAATCATTAAATTACGGAAAAAATACTATATTTTATAACAAATGATAAACTTAAGGGCCTGACTAAAGATTAGACTTTAATTTTTGTCAAAAAGTAAACTACATACATAAAGGTTTGGCTATTAAAATTTCATTTTAAACACCTGGCCGCAGGCCAGCTTTTTTTTAAACGCATTAAAGGAATTATTATCATGCCCCCTTCCAGCCGTGTCCTTTATATGTTTAAACTTATATAACTCTTTATTTATATTGCCATTAATTTGAACGCCTACGCATGCAACTTGCGATACTACGTTTGCATAAATTGGAAATAAATAGAACAATTATTCCTTTGGTATGAATTAGTTTATTTTTAACTTTCTTCCCTGTTTTTCGTTTTGAGTTGGGTTTATTCGTTTTCGTTTTTTATTTTGTTTTAAAAGACACAGCAAGTTCCCAGCAGTATAATTTTATTTATTTATGCATATATTCCACTGTTTCTTCTTTTTCGTTTAAATTTGTTTGTTATTTTTATAATGCTTTTAATAAATACGCGCAATAAAAAAATTTTGAAAAAGAACAAATGTTTATTATTCATGCGAGTCACATACGCTTTTAGCATTGAAATCAAATTAAATTTACGTACATATGTACATACATATGAATGTATGATGGGAGTATGTAAAACAATTGTATTAACTTAGGTTATGTTAGCGTTTAAAAGAGAAATAATAATAATAAAGAAAGTTTAAAACTCAAGGTCACAAAGTTTCAATGTTAGAGAACTGAGAGTCTATTTTTAGATATCATTTAGGGAATACGTTGTAGAGTTGTTGTTTTTGTGTTTTATTAGGCAATTCATAGTGTACAATTGGTTTTTCTTTTTCTTTTAGAGAAGAAAAGAGATAATATGTAAGTGAGTAATGACGAATGACTGAGTCTTAATCTACTCTAATTGTTTTAGCACTTAAAGTGTTTAAAATTTTAAAGAAATATCATCTTTTTCAGAGAAGTTCTAGGTTGACATTTAAAAATATTCGAATGTGTTTAATTTAAATTCTGTTATCTATATTTAAAAAAAAATGAATAATATGAAATCTTCTTATTTTTTCACTTTATAAAGAAAACTTTTCTACACTCCTACGGACACAAGAAAAACACAAAACATTTGTAATCGATAGTGTTTTCATGTTTTTCATTTGCTGATTGTTTTGCAGCAATAAAAAAGAAAAAATCCAGCATTTTGTGAATTGCATCTAAATTGCTACTTAAATAGCTAAGTATTACATATTGCTTGAACTCAATTCAAAATTGCAACAGACTTTAGTTGTAGTCCATGAATGAACTTGTGGCTTTTGTAGCAGTAGTTAATATGTTCCGCACACACATACATATGCTCGTGTATGTATATGAATCTATGTTTATTTTAACAGATGTACTTATGAACATACGTGTATGCATGTGTGTGTTTAAAGGATAATAACAATTTCATTTCATGTTGGATAGTTATAATTGCATACAGACACTTATGTATGCAGCTTTAGAGCACATATGTATTGTTTAGCTTATTACCAGTGTGGAGTTTCACTGATTGTGAGCACAATTTCAAAATGACCATCACATAATGGCCATTTATCTAAATCTAGATGTGATTGTATGCATGCTAATGTATAAGCGGCAAGAGCACAATGCAATCATTGCCACTTAACTGGCCTCTAACAAAAAAAAAAAAGAAAAAGAAAATAAATGCAAAAAGTAAAAATATATATGTATGTTTGAATGGAAAAAGATATGTAGATAAAAAGTGTTATTTATTTATAACAAGCCTCAAAAATGTGAAGCATTTTGTAAACATATAGCTTATTTTGCAGTTCAGTTAAAAATGATTTTAGTCAAAAAAGATATAAATAAAAATTTTAGTTTTTTTTGTTTTAAAAGTGAAAACAATTTCTATTAATTTGCTAATGTTGAAATATCGGCCGTTTTTTAATGATTCTGCACTTTATTAATAATGGCGGGGGTATTTATGGTTTTGTTATTCTGTTACTAGTTTCTACAATATTTAAAAAGTTTTATTCGAAGATCAAAGATTGACAATTTTTTCTAAGAAACCAAATTGGCAAACAGCGCCGATATTATTCTCAAACTAAACATTTAAGGATAGTATTTGATGACATGAAACAAGTTGCAAAAGCTTCGTGTTTTAAATTATTTCAAATTTACTTTTTACGTTTGATACTAAGGAAATACTTTTGCTCTATATAATATTTGTAATTTATATGTGTGTTAGTGGCAACTTTTTACTCTTATAACTTTTAAAATACTTAGCAATACATAGGTCTTATCTATCTGCACTGATACTCCAAAAAGACCTTAAGTGTGCCAAGCTTTATACTTCTCCTTTCGCACAATATTCTTAAATTAAGACCTCTTTATTAATTGCAATTTAATTTGTAGTATATATAAATTAACCTCCCCCCATTAAAAGATGCGCTTCTTTACCTGTACAACAATTGTCATGTGAATTAATTACATTATGCTTAAGGACACTAGCTAAGAATACTATTTTAACTCACTTTATTAAACAGAACACCAAACTAAAATCCACTTAAAATTAACTAAAGACCGTCATCATTAGTTGAGATGCTTGCTTTCTAAGTGTCCGTTTGACCATTTTTCACTGTTGCTTAATGCAGAATATTAGAAAACAAGAATTATAATGCTGTATACGGTTAAGTGTGTGTGTGCGAGGATGCGTGTGTAAAAGACTGTGTATGCTTAATTATATATATGTACATACGTATGTGTAAGTATGTGTTCTCCACAAACATGTAGCAAATAGTAATCTCAAGTGCTTTAGACACTCTATGAAAATGTAATTTATGCAGATTCTGTAACAATTCAGAGCACGATTTTTGATTGATTGAATTAACAGGCAAGAGATGGCAAAGCTGGTACTATTTATAGTACCTTTTTGGCTTGACAATCCACTAAATTAAAATCTAAATAATGAACTTTTTTATAATCAAAACTATATATTATACTATAGTTTAAACCATAGTTAAAAAAAGGTAATTTAGAGCATTTTTAAAATTGGATTTTTTTTAAAGTACAATTTTATAATATAGCTGGTACAATATTTATTCCCTTTGTGGCTTTTTTTAATATCTAGACCTGCAGGCTTTACATCATTATATTAACTTCCCCCTCTTTTTCTTTCACACTTATTGCCACTATCTTCAAACACTTCATACATACAGTGTCAAATCTAAATTACCTTTAGGTGGGTCTTATCAAAAACAACAACACAAATAAGCTCATGTATGGTTCTAACTGTATGTGTATTTAAGTTTTAACAAATACATATGTATATGTACATACAATTGTTGCTCCAATAAAAGCAAGTGTCATTAGAAGTGGTAGCTAATTGTGTGTTTGGTATATTTAGTCATTCACTAAAGTGCTTATGTTGCAGTCTTTTTCATAAATCAGCTTATTTCAAAGTATTTGGCTTGAAACTTTTTTACAAGAAGACTTTAATATACATATAAAGGTATAAGGAATTCAATCATTTGACATCTATGACATGCCAATAATTGTCAGTTTTTTTTTGAAATCTCATTTGTTATAAAAATGTATTTAAAACAATTTTAAATTAAAAACAAAATGCATGCTTATTTCATTTGTTTTTTTTTTCATTGACTTTAACGGAAACGGAAATTTTAACAGGAAAAACATGTTTAAACTTTTGAACAACAACAAAAAAAAAACTTAACAATAAACAACAATGTCTTAATTAATTATTCGTTTTACCAACAAAGGAAAGCGCAAAAAAAGCGCAAGACAATTTCACTAAATAAGACTTTTTGCAAAAAGAATTTCTAATAAATTTCTCAGAAGAAAAATTCTAAAAGAAAACAGAATTAAACAAATAAATGGCCAGCAATAAAAAGTAAAGTTCTAAGTAATATATTAGAGGATAAAAGAAACCCATAAGGAATAGCAAAGCAGCAGAAAATCTGGACGTACTACATACAGGTGACTTAAATTAATGAAATGTAGAATGCGGTTGAATTGTATTATTGCTATTTTAACACATTTAAACAATAGTAAAAGAAAGCACTAATGTCCTTTCTGATAGCAATTTTTTTTCCTTCTGCCTATTTTATTTGTCATACTTGTGTTCTTTGCTAACAATTGAACATTATATTACTACGTGAAAGCAACAATAAAAAGAAAGACATTTTTCAATAAATTTTCATTTTTTTCTCCTCCTCTGGCAATAATTTCATTTGGAGTGTTGCAGTGAGCGCTAAAAGTGCAACAGTTAAACTTGTTTATTCAGCAGTGAACTTTAAAATGACACGACTTGATTTCTTCTTTTTTATTTAGCAGAAAGTTTTTATACTCTCATAGTTAGAAATATAACTCATACGTTCAGGCTGACATTTCCCTGCAGGAAATGTCGATAGTGAAAAAATACTGATTCACTGTTGACTTTGTCACCAGTGCTACTGACAAATTATACCCCATACAATGCTTTCTCCTATAGGCATTTAACATGTGCTTGTCATTGAGAATCTACTTGAGACTTTACAACTATTGACTAGGTAGTTCTTACGGGACCATATGGAGACATTAGAATCAGAGATTCACTAGTATATTTAAGTGACACTGGTTTAAAATCTGTTAAGGAATGGGACAAAACACTTAAACACATATAGTTATATGTATAATCATTTTCTTTTTTATTATTGCTAATTAATAACAAGTTATAAAACTACGTACATATGTTTAGTTAAAAGTACATTACTTAGAACTATAAATTGTACATACATAGGTATATAACAGTCTTTTTTTTCTTGAACATTTTCGTCATTTTGCACCTTGCCTTTGGAATAATTGCGGCTATTTTGCTTAAAATATTTCTACTTTTGTCGCTGAAAAGCTGCTCTTAAAGTCTCATCTAATTATTAAAAAAAAAAAGTTTTTTTCATCAATGGTTTCTTAGAAGAATATTTAAAAATATTTCTACTTACATACCTATAATAGCTGCAAGCACATTGCTAAAGTCCCGTAGTCCTTTTTTCAAAATTTCTGTCAAACTTCCATATATTTTTAATTATGCATGTATGTATATAAAATTAATTTTTGTCTTTTTGACAGAAAAAGCAGATACAATAAAAATAGGAGCAATGTCACCAGAAATGCACTAGAACTGTTATCTCTAACGAATTTCTACACGCACATAAAATAAAAGTTATCGACATTTTAACTAGTGCAATTGTCGCTAGAGAAGAGAGTGTTGACTTAGAGACATTTGGTTTTAGACTGACTACAGGGTTGTTAGGCAAACACATGCACACACATGAGTGTGTTGTACTGTTTAGAGAAATAAAATTGTGTTGACATTTCATTACCGTGTGGCATTTAGAAAACGTTTTTATAAAAAAAAAAACAAATGTTCAGGCTGTCAGAGTGATGGAATAAAAATTTATTAACTTCTTTTAAGAAGTTAAAATTTAAAATGTTTCTCTTTCTCAAAACCAAGTATTATTAATAATTAATTAACAGTAATTTATTTCTTGCGCCAGTCAGAGTTTCTTTGACAGTTTAAAATTTTTGAATTTTAAAACTAAAATATAGAAAAATGTTTCAGTTAAACCTTTTTTGTTTTAATAAAAAATAAAATTTCCAATAATAATTTAATAAACGCACATTTTATTGTCTATGTCGAAACAAATTTAAAATTACAAAAAAGATATAACAAAAAATAAAACTATGTTCGAAATTATGATTGTGTTTTCCAAAGTGAATTATTTCAAAAACAAAAAGATCCTACAATAATAATAATAATAACAATAATTTTTGATTTTTTTTTCTTTTATTGGTATATTCGATTATTAGAAAACAGTAAAAAAATTCAAAATTTTATAAAAAAAATTATTTAAAAAAAATTAAAACTAATTTTTCGTTATATTAACAATAATTTTGTATTAAGTTTCGTATTTTTCTAATTATTTTCGAATTTTCGGAAATCTTATTAAAATTAGGGTTTAGTTTTTAAAAGTGGATAAAAATCAATTAAAATATCTAACATGTTGTTTATAATTTTTTTATTACACTTTTATAGTTTTTATATATGTTCTAAAAATAAATTCATAAAACTACAACAAAAAAACCAAAAACCTAAAACAGTCATTTGTCAGCTTATACATTTTTTTTTAGTTTTGTTTAAAGTTCTTAAAATGTCAATATATATAATAAAACTATTAAAATAATGCCAACAGTTTTAGAATAATTTTGCAAAGGTTTCGACCTGTTTTCAAATAATAAAAAATTGGTTTTAATTTTTGAAAATGGAAAAAATCTTTTATATAATTATACCCTTCACCACAGGTGACAAGGGTATGTAGAGGTTTGTCATTCTGTTTGTAATTTCTACAATATTCATTTGCGACCCAATGAAGTATATATATTCTGAATCCTTATAGAAAGGGAAGTCGATTTAGCTACTTCCGTCTGTCCATCTATCCGTCTGTTGAAATTAAGTTTTCTCAGCCTCTCGATGTCGTACGGACGCGTTATTGGTATCAAACAATCATCATTTCCTTGAGATTCTTGCTATTGAAAATCACCAAAATCCGACAGTTAACGACATATAAGCAAAAAATAATAATTTTTTCTTACACAAAAATTGTTATATTTATGTGATTAAGACATGCCCAAGGCAAATTCATCAGGTATATCCGTCGGCGAATTGGTACAACAAAGCAACTTTTTTCATAGAGCGCTTTTGTCAATCATTTGAATTCACCGTGGAAAATATGTAAACAAATAAAAATGAAATTACGAGAAAAGCTCGTCTTTATTTAAAAATAAAGTAAATTTGAAAAAGAGATGATTTTAAACAGAGAAAAATATTGTTAAATACATTGATTTTGTGTGTGTGTTGTTTTTATACTTTTATATATGTTTAAATGTAAAGTTTATTGCAGTTTTAGGAAAAACCTGTTGCAATAAAAATTTACATAATAAATTAAAAAAATAACATTTTTCATCAACTGCAACTACAAAATAAAAGTCCTGAACAGCAGTAGCATTCACAAACTTTGAGAAATAAACAAAATTTTGTTTAAAATTCAAAAAATCAAGAAAACTGTTATTTTTGTTTATATACAAATAATTAATAAACAAAAACGTAAACAAAGTTTGCCAATAAGCCTCTCAATCAGCTGGGCTGTCAAGGTCATCTGTAATAAATTCGCCTCGGACATGCCTTTTGGAAAATATAAAAAAAAAAAGAAATAACGAGATACATATAGGTAAAACAAAAAATTTTTTTCTCACAAAACTATTTTATTTGTGGGTAAGACATGCTTTTTTGGGAAATTTGAAAAAAATATTAATTGCCCCAGAATCAGCAAAGATATGGGCGAAAACCCTATATGGACTAATCAAGTTTTCGGAAATGTAAATACATACGTGCATACATATGTATATACATATATACACATATACATACATACATAAATACACGTAGTGAAGGGTATATAAGATTTGACACAGCCGAATATAGCGCTCTTACTTGTTTTTACTTGAATATCTTATTTCAATTTTGTATAATAAAATTAATAATGAAACTTGTAAAAGTTATTTAAAATTATAAATAAAAATCTTTAAAAATAAATTTTTTTCTTTCATCATATATAATATTTCGTATATTTATAAAGGTTCAACGTTTTTAAACTATAAATACACTCTTCTTTATTTAGTCTAAATATAAAACTATACTCTAATGTTTCTAAAGCACAGAAACGTAGCATACTTTTAGGTTTAATACATTTTAAATTTATTTATACAATTCACGTGCTTTCTTAAACAAAATGAATATTTATTTTTCAGTCATATAAAAAAACCCACACATCTAATTTTATCTTAAAAATGTTCTTACTAAGGACACAAATAAAAGAATTCACCCAATTTGTTTAAAAAAGCGTTGGCCAACCAACGAAAATCAGACATTTTGGATTCTCAATTATGCTGTCATATTTTTGAATTTTTTTACAATTCTGTTGAGGTTTTCCTACGTACATTTTTAACTGCTTAAATGCTGAGGTATTAAAAAAAACTAATTCAGTTCCCAGAAAGTATGCTAAGGAAACCACTAAATAAGTACCTGAGTGTAAGAAGTATTAGAGCGTTGTATGTGTGGGTTCCTAACTCGTTCAAGTTCATATATTTAACTATATTTTTTATTTTATTTGTTTAACTTGTATGTCATGTATTTTAACTCAGCATTTTGCACTTGTTTGCAGTTAATTTAAGCCTAGTTCTTTTATCACCAACAACAATTACAACAACCACACCAAAATTATGACACGTATTCTTTTTGTTTTATAGTTTCCTTCTGACATTTTCACATTGCCACATACTTGTCTACATACAAACATGAATTATTTGGAAATCTTAGTTTTAAGGTTGGCTTTCTTTTTTTTTTTGTGCTAAATTTTTTTTTTTTTTTCATGTTTAACGTCATACAAATAGTGTTAGAGTTTGAATGTAGCCGGGTGTATGAGTGTGAAATTAGGTGGCATTCACGTTTAGTTTTTGGGTTTTTTCGTCCTTTTTTCATACTTTTCAACATTTACGTGTGCGGCATGTTTAAATACAATCATGTTTACGGATTGTAAACGATTTAATCTATGCTACACGTTTTACAAATTTTTGGAAAATTATATTAGTTTAGGGAAAAAATATTTCAAACGAAAATATTAAAAAAAACGTTCTTTTATAGTTTAGCTTAAGTTGTAGTTTAGTTTTAGTTTAGTTCTGAATCAGTTTAATCTAAGTTTTTAGTTAAGTTCTAGCTTGGCGCTTGTTTGGTTGTTTTATTTGCTTCACAATTATGAAGTTCTAAGTTCATCATAAAATGTCCTTAAGAACATCCTGTTAAACATTTTACCCTAAACTGTGTAGTTATTTGCTGCTGGTGTATTTTACAAACACGTTTTTCTAGTTCAGGATAAATATCTCTATCGGCAAGTGGGAGTATGTTTATTAATGTTCAAAGTACTTGAACCAAAAAAAAATAAATAAAAAGTTAAAAAAAACTACCCAAGAAAACTAAAACACACACCTTTTTATGAAAGAGAAAAAAACTAAAGAAACCAAAGAAATGTAGGACTTCGATTACCATGAGCAGTTGATGGTGGTGATGATGGCAGAATTTAATTTTAGACCAACGTAATCACCCTCAATATATTTGTATACCCTACACCAATATAGGTGAGAAAGGTCGTAGGCGTTTGTAAGGAATTTTTTAATGCCCAGCAAAAATAGTGCCACATGCATTTTTTAAGAAACTTAACTCCTTAACTACTTATAATTTTCTAACTCGAATAAATAATGTCAGCATGTCTATCCATATCACACCGCCTTTCTGTGGGCATAACAGACCAACAAGTTATTTAACATATATTGTTGTGTAGGGTGTAATATGGCAGGATTTAACCTCTGCTATAACAAAATTCCCAAATTCCATTCAAAGCCAATTCAGAAAATAAAAGTGTTTTTGTAGTTTAGTTATTTTTAAAACAGCTCAAAGACATAATTAATGAATATCTTGCAAAAGTTAAACAGTTAAACAGCTCAATATGAAGAAAGAATTTCTTCTCAAATCAATAATTTATTCTCATAGGATTATTAGTTTTGTTTTAAAAAGCGATTTTTGTTTTAATTTTTACTTAAGTTTACTTTAAATTGCCTTTTAACATTTCGCGTAGACATTTTCTTTTTATTTATTCTTTACTTATGTTTCTTATAAGAGACATAATTTTGCAGCACTTGACTCATTTGCAATATTTTCCTATTAGTGTCTTTTCTCATGTATTTCAGTGTAATTTATTTATGCTAAAACATGATTAAGAATATTCTAGATATTTTATTTGTCTGCATATTAAATAATTTCTTTATTAAACTGAAAAGAATATACTTCCTTTTTATATTAAAAAAAAAGAGTGATAGAGAAAATTGCATACAAATTATGCACACATGTACAAGCACCTTTAAATATGTTTGTACATACATATAAACAGTACAACAAATAAGAAAAGATCATAGTGCAAGCTATTGTTATGTGTATGTTCATGTTGCTACATATACATATGCAGACGTACATGTGTAATGTCAGTGATGCCAGGGGTGGCTTGAAAAAAGCTTAACCTTTAAAATAAAAAATAATTTTTGATTTCTAAAGGTAACATTAACAAAATGTTACTATATTCATATGTCAACTACACAATTATTGGCTTTTAGTATTATGAATAAAGCATGTTGCTCTTTCATTTACACATTTGCATTCTGTTTTTAGCTTTTGAGCAATTACGATGAGTTTGTTGTTGAGAGTGTTGACATGAGTTTCACTATAAAGTGGCGAAAGGGTGTCAAATGTCATACAGAATATTTTTCAATTTGATTGTTCCAGTAAATTTACAAAATATATTTAAAAATAAATAATTCAAGTAATGAAAAGCATTAAAAAAAATATTTATACAAATGTTGTTTGATTATGAATATTAAAGCAAAAATATGGAGTTGCTAGTGTTAAGATTTTTTTTTTTAATTGACAAAAGTATAACATAAAGTTATAGTTTAAATGTTGCACAGTGGGTTAGTTTTCAGTCAAATATTAGGCCTCTTAAAGATTAACTTTGTTAATAATAAAAAAAATAAAAAAATTAATCTTAATATTTATTTGTTTTATTATTAAAATGTAAAATCGAAAAAGAAAATTGTAAAAGAATTTTAAAATTTAAAACACGTTGTAAACTGGCATCACTGGTATGTTTAAATGTTTATGCATATTTTAAAATATGTTAAGTAGATATATTTTTTTTTCGCAACCAAAGTCTGAAAGCTTTTTGTAAAACTGTTAGTGCAAAAATAACATCAACTACATGCATCCATACATATTAATGTACATACATACAAAGATATGTTAATGAAAGTGTTAATGTATATGTAAATTTAAGTGTTATGTATATGTATGTATGTAGGTTTATACGCCTACATAAATACATTTACGCATAATATTATTTCATTTTTATTTATTTTCTTCCTTCTGTCATAAACAGCCTATAAAAAAATAGTAGTAAAATTAGTTAAATAACTTTAGATGCTGTCATTTTTATGTTTTATGTATCTTGTTTTTATCTTCCCATATTCCCACAAGTAAAAGCTTTAAAAAGGACATCAACAAAACAAATAACTCAATTAAATACATGATTAATATTATATTGTTTTTATATGAATTTGCGATACTTTTTAAATTCGTAAACATTTTTGAAAAATTTCTACTTGATCAATCTATTGACAGAATTTATTTTTAAATATTTTAAATTTTTATTGAAAAAAATAAAATAACAATTTTGGCAAAACTGGCTTTGAAGGCAGAGAAAAAAACTACAGGATTATTTTTCATAAACTATTTAGGATGTATACCCGCATCCTTTCGTCTTTGGTAAAATATCAGATGATCAAAAGGAAATTTTCTGACCACAAAAAAAAAAGAGAGTTTACGAACAGAATTGTCAAGCATTAGGGCCTGCTGCTATAACAACATTTTTTGACGTAGAAATGAATACGGAACAGATACCATCATAATAATATTATTACCTTAAAGCGACATCACAACTGGCTTAAGTCCATGCGATCAACAAAGCCCCTGTGTATCTTGCAAAAATTACTCAGACAGCAATTTTTTGCATATGCAGACAAAGGCAATGCTCAATCACTTTGTTGAAAAGTTGGGGCTATCTAATCACAAGATAACAGATCCTTGAGATCATTATTAAGCGGAAGCGAGAAACCCCTTTTTCGAAATAAAATTATTTTTAAATGGAATTTATAGACTTTGCATCTAAGTCTAATTTGCCCAACAAAGTCTAAAATGATACTTTATGTTAGCAGCAAATAAATATATCTTCAAATGTTTTTATTAAAAAAAACATATTAGAAGTTTTAAGGTATGCAAAAGAAAAAAAAGGTTAAACAAAAACGAACGGAATGGCAAGTAAGCAATTTAACTGATTCTGGTCGGAATGTAGGTCATGTCCAAATAGTTGAATAATTATCTAAATGAAATGTTGTTGGTTTTATTTTGTTTTTACAATTGCAAAAAAAAAATCATATTGATAATTATTCCTAAACAAAAAAGAGAATTAGGGGTATAAAAATGATATATGTATCAATATTATATATATCATTACTACATATATATTTATATAATGATATATATATATTTAAATTTTTTTCATGTCATGTCAT
Organism: Paykullia maculata; assembly: GCA_003055125.1. Lineage (NCBI taxonomy): Eukaryota > Metazoa > Arthropoda > Insecta > Diptera > Rhinophoridae > Paykullia > Paykullia maculata. Next base: position 27,028 of record NDXZ01005147.1, on the reverse strand, counting down.
TTTTTTTCACTCAAACATGAAACTTTTTATATAAAAAAAAACAACAACAAAATATTAGCTTTAGCTTTATTACACATAATATAATTTAATATACCTTAACAGGTAATCTTAATATAACGGAAATTTATATTACAGTATCATATTTAACATGCAACAGGCAGGCAGGCAGGCAATAGCAAAACAAGCAACAGCTATATTTTTTTGATAATTTTCCTAAAAATAGGTAACAGTATTAAAACAAAATTATATTATAGCCAAGATTGTTATATTTTAACGTTATAACATAATAGAACCAAAAAAAAAACAACAACAACATAATATTAAGGATAAATATATTGTATAACAGCCAGCGATATTATTTAAAAAGGAAATTAGGGGAATTTAAATATTAAAGAAGATAATGTCAAAATTTACATAAAGTTTTTAAGATAAAAATAAATGAATTTTTGTAAGGAATATATTTAATGTTATTTAGGTGCTTAAGTAATCAAATTTGTAATTTTCATAAAGAAATAAAACTTTTCTTACAAAAGAGTTTTGTTGTTAGGGTACGGCCTGTTTATTATTTTATGTGCAGATTTTCTTATTTTATTTTTACCTTATCTATGTATATTTAAGTCAATAATAACTCTCTTTACACACTGTAAAAAAAATCATTACAATCATTATCTCTTTATAACTAAAAGCAAACATCTCTTTTTGTTTATCGGTTTCTTTTCTTCCAAACACAACAAAGAGTGTCCAAATTAATCTAAATGTTCTTTAAATAGTTTTCTTTCAAAACAAACACTTTTCAACGTTACGTTATCTTACAACAATTAACCTTTTTTTCTGTTTTCTTACCATTTCTTACACATTCTTGCATGAATGTATACGTAGTATAAAACATCCGTTATTAAGCTTTAATTGTGCCAACAAAAGCATTATTAAAAGGCCATCTATTTAGATACCTGAAGAAAAGGCAATGAACAATAACCATTTCATGATAAATTAAAAATAAAACGGAAAAAAATATTTAAACGGATAATAAAAACAATGCGGTATTATTTAAACAGAATGAAACACATACACACACATACATACACAGAAATACAAAAACATTCCGCTTAAAGAAAAAACTAACTTAAACTGAGTACAACAATTGTCTGCACGTAATATAAGTTTCAAAAAAAAATAGAAGCAGCAACAACAAAAACTGCTTTATAAATAATTTGAAATTCTATTTTTGAAACAATATATTACCATCTACAGTGGGGCGTTTGGCAAAATAATTGGCTAAAAATATGTTTAAAACTAAAAACTGAATTTTTTTGGTCTTAAAAGAGTTTCCCGGTCTAAAAACTTCTAAGCAATAACTTTACATGATCATTTGTATCTTTCCCTTCTCACTGTTTGTTGTTGTGTTATCAAGCAAATGAAAATAAAAAATAAGAAATAGAAATTAAATAAAAAGAAAGCACCAAAGTATTTTAACATGCTGCCACAATAAGCAAAGTTAGTTTCAGGTATTTTTATGAGCTGTTGGCTACAAATGATTAATAGTATTTAAACACGCTAACTTTCGTACAAAGTATATGTATGTATGTGTGTACATATGTATGTATGTATGTACGTTTGTATGTATGAAACAGCAATCAGAAAAAGGAAAGCACTTGCCAGTCATGCAAAAATAGCAGTTCAAAACTATTTATAGCATTTTTAATTTCGAAACGTAAACAATATTTTAATAACTTTAAACAAAAAATAATTTATTTTAATTTAAAAAAATAAACATTTTAAATCTTAATTTTTTTTGTTTGCAAATTAAAACTTTGAAAAATGTTAAAAACCAAAAATCTTTTTTTTTTTGCAATATATTGTTAAAAGACTTTAGAATGTTTTTTTTTTATTCTTGATTATAAAAGTGAAAATTATTAAACAAATTTTAACTTTTTCTTGCATCATCTTTTTAGAAATGTTTGCTTAACATCAAAAACAGGGAAACGTGCAAAAAAACCTAAGAATTTTATTACGCAAAAGTCAATGACTTGTTTATGTTTTATTTTTTTAACGTAAATTTAATTAATTTTTGTCTTGTTTTTTTTACGAGACCCATAAATTTTAATATCTACGTGTTTTTCCTGTATTTTTTTCTTTTTGCTTTCTGAGAATTCTTGTTAAAAGTAAATATGTAATTGTGTGCGAGTATTGGTGTATGACGACTTAGTTCCTTAATTTATTTCATGTTTAGGCCGTTACTTGTTTGTGTTTTCCTAAAAATTTGCGCTTTTTTTATTTTAAAGACAGATAAAGATACCTTGGGGCGTTACACTTAAATTAAACATGTGCAGGCAGCAGGTATTAAATTTGTGTTTAATGACCCTTTTTACATTCTTCAATGGTTGGTAGTGATACATATATTCAATTACTAGTATAAGGCCACTAATAATAATGGAAAACTAAGGAATATTAACAAATACTCCCACCTCCCTACTGACCTGAACATAAACTAAAAAACATTAGAATAATAAAACGTAATGACATTCATTGTGGTTAATCTATAAATACAAGAGAGAATCAAGTGAAAGTGGAAGCAATTATTGGCAGGATTTAGAAATAAACTGAAAAACTTCTTAATTTAATAAGACTAAATTATCTTCAATTTTTTAAGAAATTGAAAGAATGTTTTCCTTCAATTTATTGTTGGTTGCAGAAAAATCAAGTTAAAATTGGAAAATATTTGTTTATTGGGTTAAAAAAATATGAAAAAAAACTAATCTAGTTTGTCTGGAACCTAGTCACAATACCACTGGATGACGGAAGGGGTCAAAGCCATAGTTATAGTGATAGGCTTCGGTGTTTTTTTTACAGATATTTAAAACATTACTCTAAAACGTAATAAATTTAAGATTTTTTAAACAATTTTCTTCATTAAACTTCATTAACTCAACCAAAAAACATAAAACTGCAGAAGACCTATAAGCAAAAATACTTAATTTGTTTTGGACCGTTAAAAAAATCGCACTGAAGTAAAGAAATAAACCAGATTTTTTCTGTTTTGCCTACTTAAATTTGGTCATAGAAAGTCTTTAGAAATTGCCTCTTAAGCCGTCAATGTAACTTTCCCAATATCCTTAATCAGACATGACACAGATCTGTGTTTTTTATGCCTTAATAAACAAAAGTGTACATTCAAGACTTTTTTTATCTACTATTTGTATTAAATCGAAAGGAAATCCGGTACAATTTAAGACTTATTTTCTACTATTTAGTTTAAATAACAAAACCAATGATTTTACATTTAGAGATTTTATTATTTTCTTTTATCGCCTTCTTTTTCAAACATAAAAACAAAACTCTTCTTTAAGCCTTTTAACCGACATAAATTCCTTCCGCTGTTTGTTAAATTCTGACGTTAACACAAATAAAACGCTATCGTTTTATAATTCCATTTAACTGGAAATAAAACTAAACTAAACACCAGCACACTTTAGACTTTAGGCAAATAACTGGTAAGAAATGTAACACCTTAAACCCAATGAGGAAATAAAAAGTTCTTAACATATTTTAAGGCTGTTAGATGAGTATAGAAATTCGTTTGTTTTGTAGCATAGTTTAAGGGGTTTTCGTAAATTTTTCACTTCCAATTATAAACACCATACAAAACACATAACAACATAAACTATAAGTATTTTTAGCAAAAGTTCGTTATAAAAAACTTGCTAAGAAGCCGATTATATTATTTATAACTGTTAAAAACAGACACAATTTCATTTCTGCTAGTCTTGGCCAAAAATGTATTATTACGCAAATTATCCATATCTTTGTCACCTTCAACAAGGAAGGCATTGTCAATAATTTCATGTTAAAGTGACAGAAAGGTGTTAAAAATGTCTATAACAAAAACAATTGCCTACATTTAGGCTTTTAACAGCGTTTCAGCGTGGTTCACTTTTGAAATGTCACAGATAATAAATAATGTATACTTTAAGGGGCATCTAAATATATTTATGAGTTGTTAATATTCCTTTTAAAAGACATAATGGTTTTGTTAAAGGGCAAATTTTAAATGAGTTTTTAGTTTTATTGTAAAACAGATAAGGATAAAGGCAGACCGAAATAAAGGTGTTAAAAATTATGGAAAATTATATATGATGTGTTAAGATAAACAATTATTTTTAAAGCATACTTAAAGTAAAAGAAAAGTTGTTAAAACAAAATTAATAAGGCATATTTTATAGGCAGTTTAGGCACAATTTGTTAGTTTAAAATTAGATTTTAATTATTTGCAAAACTAATAAAAATCTTAAAAATTTATTGTCCAACGAAAAGCTAGACAAACCTCATATTATTATTTTTTGTTAAAATGTCTGTATGAAAACATTTTTAAATATTTATTAGAAAATGTTATTTAACTGCTTTTAATTCAATAGAATTTAAAAAAAATTGTAGCAACCTTGGGCCAAATAATCAAATAAAAATGTTTAAAAAATAAATTTAAGAAATATATAAAACAAATGAAAATATTTATTTATTTTTATCGTTAACTCTTGTGATATTTTTCTCCTTTCGCCATATGAGCATGACACACCGTGCGATGGCTGTTCAGAATTTCCATTTTATTAGACATATTAAATATTCAATAAATTTAAAATTTCCAGCAAAATTTCATCAACCAACATAACCTAACTGGAAAATAAGTGAATGATAATGTTCAGCTGCCATATGTAGAGTATGAAGAGATGCAGATGACGACTGTGATGACATGTGTTTTTTTTTGGTTTGTGATAAAACAAATCTACACCTGGCAAAATTTTTATGTAATTTGTTGAGATTCGACATGCAAATAGGTTGACAGAGATATAACAATCACTTAATAGTCGATTGAAAAATGACATAAAACACTTTATTTAGTTAAGGTTCTTTAATAAATGAATTTTTTTAAGCGAGTAAAAGTTGTTTTGCATTTTGAATTTTCAATCAATCTTCCAGGAGTTCTACAATAATCATTAACTTAATAAATACTTAAAAGTATGCAACAGATTTTTAGCGCTCAATACGCAACTTATGGACAAGAAAATTGTGCAATTTTTTTATATTAATTTTAAGTTTTTTTTTTCCAAAAATAAGCATTTTTTTTAAATAAAATTAGCTAAATGCAACAGAAGTTTGATTTTTATCTTAATTTTTTTTTTAATACATATACATCCATTCATGCATATCTCTGTTGTTTACATTTACCAAATGTTTTCAATATTTAAAAAAAAAATCCAAGTCCCCTTTAAGCACTTTAGGACCTTTCTCACTTTTACACACAGCCTCTGTGACAACTATGCCCATATTTGTATGCAAAAAAAAAAAAAGTTTCATCTGCCGTATGATTGGGCGTTGACATCATTTTTGTCAATTTGTTGCATTCAGAGGACTCTCGGCTAGTTTTGGTCACATTCAAAGAAGTTTTTTTAATCACATTCCTATTGAGTACAAGTTCATGTGTGGCATTTATTCATCTGGCTTACTAACGTGCACACGCAAATGGTTGTTACGGTCAAACAATTCATTAAAATTTCGTTTTCAAAAAATCGTTACCCATGTTATGTGTGTTCATATAGACAAGACAAGTAATTGTGAAATTTAATTGCGGTTATGATAATGATGATGATGACTTTGTCCTGTGATATTTTTGTTAGTTTTTTTTTTGTATTTTTGCATAACATAAACAAAAAGTTCATGGGAAAAAAGTTTTGTTCAACTTTTTGCAACTTTAAGTTATGTATTTGATTTGTAAAATTTTAGGAAAAAAAATTTAATTAGAAAAAAATTTGAAATTTTTCTGGCTTATAAGCAAATTGTTTTTAGGAAAACATTTATAATATAAAAATTAAGCAGCACCTTAATAAATGTTTAAGTATTTTAATACGATTTTATGACAAACAAGTTTTATTTAAAGCAAACAACAAATTCTATATGAAATTTCAAAAAAAGATATTTTTACAAAATCAAACTAATCAAGTTGCAAATAAACACTTCTTATGGTAACTCTGATATGGCGTTATTTCAGTGATTTATGCTACACAACTATAGACTTTAAATTATAACTTAATAAGAGTTTTTGTTTGCTTTTTTTAAGAAAAATTTCTTTTACTTTCCAAAAGTGACCGCAGCTGGTGTTAAGCCCCCCATATTTTTACGGTAATAATCGAAAAAATTGAATTAAAAATTCTAAATGAAAAAATTTAATCGATTACAAACCAAAAACCCTCAAAAAGAATTTCTTTAATATTTAAAAAATACATACGTAGAATATCATACACACCCTGTTTAATTGGAAAATAATACATAACGTTCTTTGTAGGTTTCCGCTTCCGGTAAAGGTGTTTTGATAACTGGCTGTGAAGCTCCCATTGCTTGGTATTTGGCTAAGAAATTGGATGACTTGGGCTTTACTGTCTATGCAGGTTTCAACACCCCCATTGAGGATTCAGATGAAGCAAAAATTTTAAAAGAAGAAACCTCTGGACGCTTGAAATTGATTTATCTGGATGTAACTTCGGAAAAAACTGTAAGTTTTTTTTGATATTTGCAAACGCTTTTCATGAATTAAAATGTCTTTACTAAACTACATGCTTAACAATACCAAAAGCTCTTGGAAGCCGCTTTATATGTCTCCAAACACTTGCCTTATACTTCTCATGGTGTTCCTGCTAAAGGTTTGTGGGCTTTAATACACTGCGCGTACTGGGTTGCTTTGGGCGAACTGGAATGGATTCCATTTGGTGTATTGCGCAAGTCTTTGGATTTGAATTTGTTAGGTAAGTATTATAAGCTTTTAAGCTTAAAGCTTTTTCTGTAGAGTTTGTAAAGGTTAACCATTTGAAATTTCATTGACAGGTGCTGCTCGTTTAACCCAATTGATGTTACCATTGTTGCGTCCTGGTCATGGTCGTGTCGTATTTATGGCATCTGGTAAGTTGGTTTATTTGAATAATATTTTTAATTGAAATTTACTACATTTTAATTTCATTTCAATCCACCACAAATATTAGCTTTAAAAGTATTTTTGTTCGCTTTAAGAGTTTTTGAACTTAATCCTTTTTGAAAAGTAAAGAAAATTGTCACAATTTTTTATTTGGATTTTTGTTGTTTATTTTATGGACAAGATGTTAATTTTTATAGTCAACTCATAAACTATTTATCTGAGTCTCGGCTACAGGGCAGTAGCTTTTTGAAAAAGTCTTAGTGGTAAATATGATTTTGGATTTTATTTGACAAGGATGCCACTTGTTAATTATTTAAATTTAGTTAGCAAACCAATTAATAACTATCACAAACGTTAAACATTGGTGATGTATTTTACGATTTTTAAATCGATAACAGTGACCGTTATTTTTTAATTTTTTATATTAATTTTGTGCCACAGGCGTCACTTTATAATTTTAAAACATGTTAAGCCAAATATATATAGAAGATACATATTTTCTGCTTTTGACCTTTTTAAGAGTGGATTATGCAAAGAAGATCCGAATAATTTTAATTCTTTGCAAAATAATTCAGTCATGTTTGTTTTACTTTTTTATGTCCCAATTATATTTTCTTTTTTTTTTTGCAACATAGCAACTTACATTACAAATATTTGTTTATCACTTCTTAGATAGTGTTTGTCTTATACTTTTTATAAAATTCTAAATTTATAAGTAATTTTACTTCGAAACAAAAAGTTACGGCTAACTAAGACTCTATAAAATGCTTAAGCAACAGTTCTTATTACTTAAAAAATTCCTTTAAAGCTAATTTTGATTTGATTTCTCTTTTGAACAAACTTTTAATTGTTTTTTCTTTCGTTTTGTTTTTAATTAAAGTCAAATTTTAATATTTGATTTAATTAAATGAGGACACTAAAGATAATGTTAAAAGTAGTTGTTAAATTTTTTTAATGACTTTTTTCTTTCTTTAGCCTTTTAAAAGGCATATTTGCTTTTCTCTTTTTTTTTTATTAAGCGCCCATAAAACTAAGCAATAAATTTTTAATGCTTTAATTGTTATTTTTATTTATAACCTGTTACTGTTGTTTTATTTTATTTTTTTTGTGTTTCTTTTACCAACTCTCTTTTAAGGTCTCAACAAAATTCCATCTCCTGTACGTGGCATTCAATGTGCCACACAAGCTGCTGTTGAATCTTTTGCTGGCTGCTTACGACAAGAAATGCGCCCACGTGGTGTTGATGTCTCTGTTGTGGCTTCAGGTGAATTTGCTCCTGGTAATGGCTGGTTAAATGAAACCGATCTACGTGACCAGGTGAGATAACATTTATTGAAATTATTTATTAACTTTATAAATGTAGGAAACCATCGTATGACAGCCACCAGTTGCTAGTTGCTTAACAACAAACTACGTAGCTAAAATAAGCTATTTCAAAGATTTCTTTTTTTGTTTTTATTTGTTGCCATAACAATGGCTAATGTATGGCAGAAAATAAGTAAATAAAGAAAAGTTGCTTACAAAAGTGTGTTTCTTTACAGGGTCATTATAATTAGCTTCCTAGAATACCCAAACGATAAACAATGTTGAAATAACTTGGCCATGGGAATAATAACACAGGCCAACTATCTTTTTTGTTATTAACACCTACATATTTACATATACATACACATGTGATTATGTGTAAGTCTTTGTTGATTTTAAGATGGCCTACACTCTAGAGATTCCATAATGTTTTATAAACATTGTTTTACAACAGCGTTAAAAATCCATTATGATCTCTTGCAAAGTAAATAAAAAATTTCTTATCCGTTGATGTAAAGTTTATTGTGGGGAGAGAATACTTTCGTCTACACATTAAAATTAAATCATATTGTTTTAAAACTTCAAACGTATTGAAAACGTAAGATATTTTGTTAATTATTTTTTTAGTTAAAATAGAAAGCAGCAGATAAAGATACCTCTAATTTTTAGCCTTCAGTTTATAGTAAAAGGCTTTTAACATTAAAAATAAAATAATTATCATATTTAACTCTATATTATGTCTAATAAATTAATGTTGAATATATATTTTTAATCACAAAAAAAGACACTACATTTTTCAAAGCGTACTCTACGGATTAAAAAAATATTATAAATTCTCAGCATTACTCCTGGTTTATAAAAAGGAATAAAAAAAGCAAAAATTTATAAAAACATTCTTTGTGTAATTTACCTTTTAGACATGCCATACAATTTGTGTGAACGCAAAGAGTTCTTTAGGCGTTCATTTTTTATTCTAAGTTTAGCCTTACTGAAGGAGAAGAAAGTTGTTTTTATTGATTTGTAATTTTTGTTTTTTTTTCTTTTGCTATTTTCTCTTTACTTTAAACAGGCTAAAGAAATGTGGTCTCAATTAACCTATGAACAAAAGAAAACTTACGGTGAGGATTATTATGAAGCTGCTATGACAGCAATTTGTAAATATTCCAGAGAGGTATGTGTAACATGAAAAAAAAAATAATAATAAATAAAAAACTTCAAATAACATGTGTTATGATTTCAATTTAATTTGTTTTCAGGGTGCTGATATCCAGCCCACTTTACGTGTTTTAATTGATGCTGTCACACGCACCTTCCCTATGGCTCGCTATACCCCTGTTACCACTAAAGAAAAGCTACAAATGTTTATGGCTGAGCATTTGTCTCCTTCTTTGTATGAAATTTTGTATGCTGAACCCAGAAAGTAAATGCAGCTGCTTTACAATCTATAAATTGAACATCTATGCCGCATTATCCCAACATCTGTTTAATATTTATCCCAATGGTTTACTAACGCCTTAAGATAAAAGTTTTCCATTTAAACCGGCACTTTTTCGTTATCATAAATTAATAACTCAACATTGAAAAAATTAAGCAAATTTTGATTTTTTGTTTAAAATTTTTTATTTTTCTATAGCACAAAAAGAAATAGCATTTTAAATTAGCATTTATGTCCAGTTAATATAATTTTATTTGTTTTTTCTTTTGTACACAACATTTATTTATGTTTCATTAAAGTTTTAAAAAAAATCGAATTTTGTTTTTTAAACATTTTGTTACATTTTACCTGCAATCTTTACAATGTTTTTTCTATGAATAAATTAAACAAGTTTTAAACAAGAAAGTGTTTTATTTATTACTAGTATTGCCGCTAACTAAGCCTGATTTGCTATGGCAACACTTATCGCATGTCGGCACTATGCCAACATCTACACAAAAAAACAGTAACGATGGTCAATTAAAGAACTATTTGCGTTGAAATAATTATTATTATCTAACACCACCTTTAACGATTAAAGCTGACTGCCCGTGACTTTAACTGGATTCCGGGGTAAAAATCCCGATGATAAAAAAATATATATTTCTGCAAAATGTTATTTAAATCCGCTTGAATTCAAACAAACACAACAAACAAACGTGTGAATACGTATACTAATTAGTAGTAAATAATAAAACGTACGCCAAAAAGTATTCTTCGCATTTAACAAAGCTTCATAATTGGTTACGTGTACTTAATGTGATCACGATAATTGAATTAAATATTAATTATACGTCAAGTTAATTAAAGTGAATATTCATTAGAAGTGAAATAAATTTTATGCTACATTTTAATTCACAACGAGGCGCATGAAAACAAAAACAAAGTCTACTACTTTAAATTGTAATGAAATATGTATATTTATCGACACGTTATTTTATTATTGTTTAAATTACAATATATAACTTTTTTTTATATATACAAGAGCAAACCGTAAAAGAAGGTTTTTTTCTAATTAAAAAAAATGCAACATTAAAATAAACAAGAAATAATAGCTATATCTCAAAAGTTACGCAAGATTTAACATGTGCTTCATCGCTTATAATATTTTTTTTTCAACTAATCCATTCAATGAACATCTTTTGCTGGTGGATGGTCACTTGACTTTAAAAATAGTTACATAAAAACAAACATTAAATATTAAAATATTCAAGTGCCTGCAAAATAAAGAAACTTCCAATTCTTTAAGAAGCAAGAGCGCGTTACAACGAAGCACTTTATTTGATTATAATAAATAATAATAAATGCACAGTGTAATTCCTATCTGCTCCCTTGACACAACAACTTTCGAAAATTGTTTCCTTTAATGCTTATTTGCATGCTTTGTCATGCAAACAGTTGTTGTTTTGTTGTTTGTTTTTGTTGTCAATGTATTCTAATGCATTTATATAGTTTTTCTTTAGGTTTGTATTTTTCTCAACTTTATGGAAATTGATTTTAAAAGTGCCATGAAATATTATATAGTTTTATTTGACTTCTCTTGCTGCTAAACTTTTTTCGTTTGTTTTTAAATATTCAACAAGTTTTTTCTATTACATTTATATAAAAGTGTTTTGTTTTTTTATTAACTTTTTTGGAAAAATGTTCGAATTTGTTTCCCCTTTCACGTGCGGTATTTTGAGAAATATAGAGCTGAATGTATGCTAGATATTAGTTTTACGTTTAGTTTATCCTCTAATCTTTATTCCAGTTTTTAATAAGGGGTGTATTCCAGATCTTAATATGTTCTCTAAAACTAAACAACTTGAGCGGCCACCTCTTTTTTCAAACACATCGACCGACGACAATAAAAACCTCTAAAATGCAAGTTACTTTAAATTTGGTTTCCTTTTCCATATCATTTGGTTTTGCCATAAATTGTTTTTTTTTTTTAAAAACACACCAGTTTTTATCTCATGCTGCTTGTAAAGTGAAAGCGTCTGCACATAAAATCACATTTTCTGAAATGTATGCCACCTTTACATATTCTTGTTAACTCAACTTACATTTATTTGTCAAACAAAAAAAAATTATATTTCAAATATTGTCTTTCATATGCATTTGTTTGTTATCTTTCAAAAAAAACTAAAAGACAATAAAAAGGAAATTCAATTTCCTCTTATTTACCACAAACTATAAACAATTGTAATAAAATACAAAAACTTGCCTTCAAGCATCAATTACATTCAAAAAATTTTTAAGTTTTTCTACGCCACATATTTAAACAAAAGCATACAGAATGGCTTATCAGAAGAATATAATATTTTGTAGCCTAAAATAAGGCTGCAGGACAAGAAAATATTTACTTTTTGTTTTAACTTTTGCTTAAGATTTAAATGTATTTTTCATCCAATTCTGGTTATGTTTTAATTAAAGTTAATTTTTACATTTACCAACACAATTGTTTCTAACCTCAACCAAAAAAATCTAAGGTTGTTTTGCCTGATTTAAATTAGATTTTAGAAATCAATAAACCAAACCACACGTTAACCAAACCACACATATTGAAATTAAACCGCTACAAAAAAAAAAGAGTTGCAGCTTTTTAAATCAAAAACTGGTAATTTAATTTCTTTAAAAAATTTTTTTTTAAATATTTGACAAATTATATTTTTTTTTAATTTTTTTTTTTTTAATTTTATCACTTGAGTTACTAAGAAAAACCTTACATTTTCTATTCTCTGTTCTTTTAAACGTTAAATGTTACAACTCTTAAAAATATACTTTGAAATATATAACATATAAAACAGTGAAAGGTTTGAATGCTATATTTTGTGCTTATGAACACATTCTCAAAAAATATGCTCTTTGTTCACATATACATGAATTCAGTAAAGCAATGTATAACACTATTAAAAAAAAGAGAGTGTAACGAATAAACATGCATGCATTGCTTGCCTTTTTCAAAATAAACTACATTCCCAAAGGCAACGAATACTTAACGAATGATATGAAATGTTTTAATGCTTGTTGAATACACATATGTATATGTATGTATGTATGTTATAAATTTGTATGTAACTTCTAAACTATTTATCAGATCTCTTCGAAACATGGAGCATCGATAGAGGAAGAGCTATGCTTCCAAAAATATGCGGCGAATTTTTACAAGCAATACACACAAAAAGCAACGAATACTAAGCGAATGGTGTGAATGTTTTTAGTTGTTATCATATGGCAACATGTCATTTTATTGCTTGATATGTAAAGGCAATACAAAAATGAATTGTACAAAAGGCAATCAACAAAAAAAAAATTAATATATACATAGCACTTCATATTTATTTTGTTGTCGATTAAAGGCAATGCAAAAGCAATGAATTTGTGAATAGACAACAAATGTGAATATTTTCAATCAGTTCTCTTATATAAAACTAAAAAGGACAGGTAGAGATGGATGATGAATAAAGACAAGGTCATATACAAACAAACATATCTACATGCATTTATTTAAAATATCTCTGTATAAACATTTATTTGTAAATATTTGTTTATGCAAAGATACAGGTATTTCTACTCTACAACAACTTAATCACGGTTAAAATGCAATAAATACACTATTCATTTGTTTATTTAGTTATTTTCGATTGAGTGTAAGTATATGTCTATGATACATTAATTACACACTCCTGTATGTAAATAAATAATATGTCAATGAAATGAAATTTAATGAAAAGAAAATATAATGCAAAAATTGTAAAATATAACATTTTAAACCCATTAATTGTTTAAAAGGTATGTAAAAATAAAAACAACCAACAAACGCATTTAATTATTGGGTTTAGTTGGTAAATAAAAAAATATTTGAAGGACATAATTACTGATGTTACATTAACTTGTCATTATGGTTTAATTTAATTATCTAAAAGTGAAATTCAAGTGAAAATAACAATATTAAGCTGCAAAAGTTGTTATATAATAATTAAATTAATATATATAAAAAAAACTAAAAAAAGTATATTCCTAAGGATTCTTAGCGAGAAGTGCCAGCTAAAATATTTTTAGTAAAAATTAAAGGTAACATTTAAAGACAAGTTGTAAGATACTTTTTTTCTTCCAAAGATTGGAAGGGTAATTAAAGCAAATTTAATAACGAAAAAATGTTTAGGCGTAGAATGTTTAATTGATAATTAAAAAACACCTCCTTAATAATCGAAAATAAAAAATCGTCAGCAAAGAAAATCTTTCTTTAATTTATAAGCATTAATATATAAATTGTTTTCTAGTTTTAAAGCATTTTTATATATTTAAAGAAAAAGGACATTCGCCAGGATTGGTTGGTTGTGTTAAAAAAACTTTGTAATGAAAAAAGAGGAATCGTTTATAACACAAACTGTGAACTATTTTCTATACCATGTACTTTTACATATATAAACGAAAAGAAAAGCTAAAAGTGTATAAAGAAATATACTAAGTATTATGAAAAAACTTACATAAAAAGGATATTCCGATGGGTTTTTATTGTTATATGATATTAAAAAAAATTGTTTACAAAACTAAAAGGATTTCTTAATACGAACTGTGATTCAATTTTAAGTCAAAAATATTAAAAATATTTTGCTGTAAAACTATTAATAGAAAAAAAGTCTTCAAATAAGGATTTTGGAAAGGATTATATATAGTTGTAGATGAAATAGAAATTGAGTGCGGAAATTAAAGCTAGTCCTTTAACAGGACTTCTAGTACACTTTAAAGACACATACGCATGTATGTACGTCAGTAAGATAATGAAAAAGGTTTTACGCTTAAAGAAATTTTTATAGCTTAATGGAAGACTTACCTTTTTGAACATTTCAAATTCTTATCTTTTAGAAGAGAAAAAACTCAACTTGTTTATAGTTTTTAGAAACACTTTATTGTTTTTTTTTTATTATTATTTTTATCTTTTTCTTTCAGGAGGTGTGAAAAATTGTGACTTGACTTTGTGTGTGTGTGTGTCTCAAAGAGCATATGAGTGTGTCTTAAGTTTAAATACATACAATTACATTGATAATATTTGTGAGTGCCGATTTGATTGAAAATCCATTAAGTAATTGTTTTCTTGTTTGGAACTTTTAACAATTCAACATTTAATTTAAGTTTCTTAAATTGTTTTTAATTTAAATTTGAAAATTTAAGATTACAAATACAATTACTTGTGTAAGTGTGAGGGTGTTTAAGTGATAATAGGATTTAGTAAATTTTTTGTAATCAAAAGTGTTTAAGTGAACGTGAACACAATAATTTTTGGTCAAAATTTCAATTAAGTGTTTAATTTAAAAAAGTGTTTTATATTTAACATTTATGCTTTTCATATATAAAAATATGTATATATATTTTTTTTAGCTAAATAAATTTATTTTTCTGATTGTTTTCCACTAAATTGTGAAAATTTTTTTTTTTTTTTTTTGTTTTAAAAAACATTTAGTGTGCTTGTGTGTGTTATGCAGTTGCTAATTGATGAGTTTTTCAATTTTCTTTTTTTGGTCTTTTGTTTTAATAAATTCTTTTGTTTTTAGTTTAATAATTTAATAAAATTTTGGCAAATTTGTTTAATACTACTTAAGAGATTTAAAATTTTAAACAAAAATAACTATTTTTGGCAGTAAAAAATTAAGAAAACTACTTAAAGGAGTTGGATTTAGAAAAAAATTGTATGACACTTCAACCAAGGGCTAAAACGATATTTTGAAAATTACTTGACCGTCTTTACTTTGTTAACAAATTACAACTTTGGGTAAGATCAGTAGTTGTAGAGAAAATATTTTAAAATATTTCACAATTAGCCCTAAGTTGTTAAATGTAATTTTTATTTTTTTAACAATTTACAAAATTTACTAAAATTATAATTTAAAAAGTTGAGTATATTAAATTAAACTCAATTCAATTAGGAAACACACATACACTTGCAAAACTACATACCAAATATAGTTTTATTCTATGTTTTCAAACGAAACAAACTTTTTTTAACTCAACATTGACTTTACTATTACCAATTTGAATAAAAATATTTTTATTTTTCTCTCATCAAATTCTCTTTATAGCTTTTATGTTATATTTTGTTGTTGTTTTTTTTCACTTAAATCTTGTTCTCTGACATTTTTACATTTAAAAATTTTAATACCAAATTTTTAATAATTTTACTAATTTTTTTTATTTAATGATTTATGTTTATTTATTTTTCTTTGTTTTTTATTTTGCAACTAAATT
>NDXZ01005145.1:0-24757 GCA_003055125.1 Paykullia maculata | reverse complement strand
ACAGCTCATACTAATGACATCCTTATGACCCTACCAAAAAAAAAATTTACAAAATTTGTTATAATAATCGAAAATGTTTCTTTTTACCTAAATTTTAATAAACATTTTTATCAATAAAATTTTTGGTGATTTAACAACTTCCCTGTCTCCATTCAACTCACTTTGTGAAGGCTCTACGCCCACTGGTTTCTAAGTTGTATAGAGAAATGAGTCATATGTGATTCACGAACTTAATCAAATGTTCTGTCGTGGGTTATATATGACTCATTGGACAGGGAACTTAAGTTTAAATAATGCAATAAACCTTTTTTTAATTTTTTTTGGATTTACAACGAGTTGTCGCAAAATATAAATGTTTTTGTTAAATTATTTATTTAAAAAATTAAAGAGATGAAAATCAGGAATAAAAGAACTGGAAACTTTTAGTAAGTCATAATTTAAGGAAGACCAGCATTTTGTTTAACTTTTCTTTGCTAAAAGATTAGATAAAATGTCTTAAGATGATATGTTTTAAAATTTATTATTCATTCAGAAAATTCAGTAAAAACATTTGAAAAAATTTTGATATGGATAAATGTCATATTCCTCAAACTGAGAAAAATTATAAAAAAAAATATTTCATTTTTTTATTAAACTTCAACAAATGTTTTTCTGGTAATTTTTCCTCTATTATTGTAATAATCTAACGATCATAATAATTAAGCTCAGCATAAGATTTTCCCCCATTATGTATATAAATGTATGTTTGTATGTACATATCTATGTGGGTAAACAAGCTTGACCTCAATTTTTATTTTTTATATTTAATCAGAAAGTAAATATATATGTTATTGTGAGTAGACGTTTATAATTGACTCAATATCTCTATCTAATAAATATTAACACGAAATTCAAATGCATTTAAACATAAAGGTTTAAAGATGACTAAGTCATTAGTATATGTTTCTATAATTACATTGTCATTATGTCATAAAACATTAATAGGGGTGATTATGTATATATGGTAGCGCTTATAAAACAATTATTAATGTAATTATATGATATAATCAATTATAATAACAAAATAAATAGCATTAAAAATATAGATTTGATTTTAGATTTCCTAAATACATTTGTGCATTTAATGCAATTAATTAAAAATTATTTTCAAATGGAGAAATTATCAAATATATGTTGGTTGCAAAAATTATGTCTAACTTTTTGGAATAACAAAACCATATCCGATTTTATTGGTATAAAACTTGTTGAGAATTTTCTTTTATCAGAAAATTCAGAAAATTTTACTAAAAGAATCCAAAAGAAAAATATTAAAATATTTGGAAGTTTTTAAACATTAAAAACTTATTAAAATATTTGTGAAAAAATAGGCTACAAAATAAAGCCCAAATATTTAAAAAATTACACAAAGTTTTTTATCTGTAATTGTTATGTATAAGCTATTAAATATTATCGTCTATTAAAAACCCATTTACAGGTAAGAATTTTTAAAGTTTATAATATATTAACATAGTTGTGTTCAAAGGGTAGCCGTTGTCGTATGTTACTTTGCCCTAAAGCTTATAATAGTGTACTTCCTTTACAAAATATCGTGTTTTTGAAGTAGGTTTTCTATTAACAAATTTTTATAAATAAATAAATAAGATTTAAATAGAATTTACTCTTATTTTCTTTGCTTTTTTAAGCAATGTTGCCATTTATTAACAAATCTTAAAAAGGGCAAAATTTAGGACAATAAAAAATCAATTCCTAAACGGTTTATATGGGATTTACAATATACAAAAAATCTAACAGAAAAAATCTAGAATCTAAGAGATTCATTCATAAAAAAGCTATGCTTGCAACACTTATTATTATGTAAAAGGGTGTAAGACAAGAAAATATATATAAACTTTTAACTAAATGCTATCATTATTCGTATCATTACAGTCCACCCGTTTTTAAGATGATAAAAATAATGTTAAATAAAAGAAAATTTACGACATTTTCAAGTCATTGCCACTTATTTAAATATTTTATGGCACAAAAAAAGAAAATAAACCAACCCCTCCCACGACAGTAGAGAAAATGTCTAAAAAGTAATATTTTCCCTTTTTTAGAGTAAACAAAAGTTAAAAAAAAAATTAAAGTTAAAATTGATGTGGATTAAGTCCGACCATGTGATAGATACCCTACACTAGATTTTAAAATATAAAATTATTTGTGGGAAATATGTATTACAATTTTAATCTAAGACGTTAATTAGTCAGCAATGCTAGGAAGCTTTGGCCAATTATGAACTAATCATTTTAAAATTTTGCACACATTTTTTTGTTTATATAAAATTTAGTTGTGGCGAGTCTTATATAAACTCTAATATTTTTAACAGTTAAATGTTCATTTTGGTGTTATATGAGAGGCAATAATTATTATTACCTGGCCTTGGCAACTTAAGTTGGGTAGATTTTTATTTCTACCAAAAAGTTGAGAAGTTGTAAAGCAGAATTCAATAAACAAATTTGTGTTTATTGAAAACTTGTTTTTATTTAATTTATTCTAAGCATGGACATTAATAATAAAGCTATGGACATTAAAGTGCCATATCGTTAAGAAACAAGAAACAAGCTGGATTGAAACCAGGACTGATTAAACATAATCTACATGGCCTGACAGAAGAATAAAGGGATGTTGCTTATTCAAGTCACAGAGTTTTTTGAACCGTTCAGTAATACATGGGGTGCTCTTGCGACAATTTCTTTTTGACATTTTAAAAATAACCAAAAACACATCATTTAATTGTCACCTATTTTGGTGTAGAGTAAAATTGCACAACCTGTCATATACAAGAACAAAAATCATTTTAAAATAAAATCTAGTAGTTTGTTTAATAACACGCCTTGTAAAGAAATTGTTTGCTGTAATAATTTATGTTTAATAATGAAATTAACTTTAAACGAAAAGTATTTAAATTAATTGAATTTCCTATGCCAATTTTTTTTTTTACCCTTTACGAAGTAAAAGTTCTGCTAAATTTTAATTAAATTTAATACTTTGTGGTTTTTAGGTTTTTTTCTCTTATTTTTATAATACTTAAAAAAATAGCTCGAGAAGTTATTTTGTATAGAAAATAAACAACTTTTACCAGTGCGAGTTGGTTTTTATTTTTAACGCGTTTGTAAGTTTTTTTTTCTAATTTGTTGCCGGTTAAAGTTTTTCATCCTTTGATGATGCATGAATGTTGTTTTTATTTTTTTTTAAACGAAGTTGTTAATAAACTTTTTGCATTCTTGCCATTTCCAGTATTTCCACTGAATACTTATGATAAGAACCTTAAAATCGCCTCTACTAGTCTAAAGTTAGGCTAACGCTTAAACTCAATAAAATTAATTAATAAATAATAATAAAAAAGAATTATACCGTCAAAAGTATTTTTAAGATCTACAAAATTTGTTTTCTTGCTGTAAAAGTTTTTTTAAAACTTTTTATATAGAAAAAAATTTGAATCAGTTTTCTTATGAAAGTATTGCCCAAGCAACACAGATTGGTAGTAACGACGTCGATACGACGTCTAAAGTCGACTCCGAGCAACGCATTTGACGTCATACCGACAACGCTACGACTCAAATTTAAACCATTTTGGGGAATAGAAAGCCTGTGCTCTGACGACCGACAGTTTACCAATAACGAACAAAGGAATGAAATGGTATTTTCTTAATGTCGTATAAGTTTTTCTTTTAATTTTTTTTTTTACAAATCTGTATAAATATGGATGTAATTATTAAATATATTTTGCAATTAATATTAATGGAAAATGTAGAACCTCCTATCGTTGCAACGGCAACGCCTAAAATTTTACTGACAAAAGTTTATGTTTGACTTCGAAGAAATACAACGCGCCAGCAAAATTTTTATATTTTCAGGAAAATATTTTATTAATTATTTTAATATTATTTTTTTCAGAGACATTTATTTTCGCCAAAAATATTTTTTTTATTACTTATGAAAAGTTAGATAAAAATAATTTATTTGCATTCATTCTAGCGCCTTAATTTGCATAAACAAATTTTTTTTTAATATTCATCATCGCATTTTTTATCATGGAAAAAATATTTTTCATCACGAACAATCATTATATGATTGTATATAAACTATAAACTTGGTTACGGATAACCATATATATGATGCTCTTTGATTATGGTTATCATATATTCTAAAGGCATCATATATATGATATATCCGTAACCATGTTTATAGTTTATTTACAATCATATAATGATTCTCACAACCATATTATGATTCTCGCAACCAAAATATGATCATTCTATTGACGTAAAATATGACTAAAACCATATTATGATTGTAGCAATCATATAATGTTTTCAGTAATCATAGAATTCTTAAATTGTCTGTGATCATATTACCGTAACCATACTCAACCATGTTTTTTTTGTGTGCAGAAGAGAGGGAGTTACGGGTGTAAATAAAATCTTGTTGCTATAGACTTACAAATACCATAATTGATATCTAATTGAACGTGCTGTAACTAACAATACAAGTGATATAACAGTCTATTTAATAAAGACTGTAACGAGAAAATTTTTTTATAAATTAATAACATAAAATACAAAGCTAGAGTTCAAAAATATCGAAATAAATTGCAAGAAAAAATCTTGATATATCGATGTATTGCAAGTAAACTATCGACGAAATATATCGATTGATATTAAAAAATATCGATATATATATGGATATTTTTTGCTCAACCCTAACACAAACATATTTTGTAATCATGTTAAATAGGATTATGCTAATATAGAGTCTAATAAGCTTATTAAATAGTACTTTATTTCAGAATCTTCTTGTTTTCATGATCTCTGTGAAAAATTTTAGATAATGGCTTTTATTTTGCAAAAATTATATTTATTTTTAAAAAGACTCTGACTCTGAATAATAAAGAAAAGAGCAAAAAGTACTTGAATTTGATTTGTTTTCTACGTGGTTTTATATTTATAGAACATAATATTTTGCAAACTGTCCCATAATTTAAGGTAGATTTACATATGCATATCTACAAACGTACATACTTAAGTGTATGTATAGCAATTTCTATTGATCACACTAAATAACTAAAGTCTACAGTACATGAAATGTAACATGTGCATGTGGCTTTGATGTCACGAAAATTTATAGCATATCGGTCACATTTTAAAAATGAGTTGTACGGGCTACATGCGGTAAAATTTTAATAGTTCACTAAATGTAGCTGGGTGGTTTAGAGCCAAAAAGTGAAAGTACACGACATGTAGAAAATGTCGGTTCATGATGACGACAACATTATGTCAGAGTCACATGCGCATGTTGCTTTTTACATTTCGTGTGTAATAGGCTTAAGCGATTGAATAATATTACATTTTAATACGATTATTGATTGTCATGGAAACCCAATGCGTATGATTGATATTTTTTATTCTTAATAAAGTTTCAAAAGGGCTTGGTTTTTTTTTTGTAAATATTTTAATATTGACAAATTAAAATAAACTTGAAAAGAAGCATTTAGATTGAGCAACAAAAAAAGAGAAATAAATCGGATGACAATTAAAAAAAATTTATTTATATAATATAATATAAGTAATAAAAAGCAAACTGAAATATTTTTTTTAAGATTAATGGGAAATAAATCAATAAAAGTCGTAGAAATTATTTAATTAATAAATATATTACTTAAAAATGTTTCTTTTCCCTGCCTCAGTTAAACGAGCCTAAATGTTGTGGCTATTACTGAAAATCCAACAGGAGAAAAAAACTGGAAACAAACATAATTTAATAATCAGTGCCGGTAATCACTGTCTGGCTGATTTTATAAATTAAAAAATTAATCAATGTCTTCAGTCATATCTATGTTTTATGGCTCTTATGTTTGCGAACCGCCCAGATATTGATTGTTTTTAATAACCTCAATTAAGTAAAATCTTGCACATGAAGTTTAATTTTAATGCGTGACTTTATTACACAAAACATCTGCAACAGCAAATGGAAAAATTTCACTCTTTAATATTGCAACAAAATGAACATTTAATTACCTGCTTTTAATTTGCAACAAGTTATTTTCAATATTAAACTTCTCTCTGCCTTCTCTTTAAGCCTTTTTTAAGATTTTGTTTTTCTCTTTGCCTTTTTTGTTTGCTAAAGAAAAAATGTATAATGATGTCCACTTAAATATGATTTATTAATTTGCTGTTTTCTTTTTCATAAGATTTCCTTTTTGTTGTTGTTGTATATCCTTTAACGAGTTAAAATTATTAATTCTATAAAGAAAAAGGTAAGAAGTAAAAAATTAATTGTAAAACAGCACTAATTAGTTAAAAAGGATAATAAAATCTTTTTTAAAAACAGTATCACTTTTAACGCTGTTTAATTTAATTTCCAGCTTAAGTTTTTGATTCATTTTGTAAACGGATTTTTATAAAGTGTCAAAATTTAGATAAAGTAAAGAGACACCTCAAAATTTTTAAATATAAAAGGAAAAAATTTTAATCTTTTTAAGGATTATGGTTTTTAATCTCTTATTAATTATATCTCTTAAGTAGGTCATATTTTTATGCTTTAAATATTATCTAAAAAAATTTAAAACAATTCTTAGTAAAAAATATAATAAATACATTTCTAGATTAAATAATATATTGATAATAAAAGGTTGATAATGGGTAGCTCGCAATTTTTTCTTGACATAAAATAAAGATCAAAAAACGTTTTCCATCATTGCACTGATTATCTTTACCATCAGTAGTTGAAGACAGATGAAAGGGGTTCGTTACAGCCGCTCATCTAATGTAAAAACTAACCAAGTTATTATTTCCGTAAGATAATAGTAGAGAGCATTTACAAAACAAGAGATCTTAAAATTGGAATATCACCAATCATGATTTTTATGAGTGTTCTTGTAAGTACGTCAGCCCTTATTAAGCACACACTTAGAAATATATGGTTGAGTAATAACAAGAATATGATGACAGACTATTTTAATATCCTATTATCACTGCAATTGTTAATATGATTACTAAAAACATATAAACTAATTTGTAGCTAATTTTGAGCGAGTGAATTAACCACAACTATGATTACAGCAATCATTTATATGTTAATGTTAAACATTGACTTATTTGTAGGTACTCATATAGATGATAACTTCCATCAGAGAGTAACATATTTATTAATTGGAGTAATCGAGATAGACATATATTCAATTCATAAACATATATATGATCCTGATATTGGCGTAAAATATGACTACATCCATAATATGTTTGTGACAATCATGAAGGTGATTTAAGTGACCATAGTATTTTTTAAATATTCTGTGATCATATTCAACCATGTTTTGTCTTTGACTGCTTTCTAGAAACTCCAATTCGTTCTATTGCAAGGACGCTGTAGCCGAAAATGTACCCAACTTGTTAAGGCAATTGCTAAGGTTAGTTAAATTTCAACTAAGGTGGTGGTAGTGGTGACCATAGCCGGACACCCTAAATTTGAAGTGCAATGCAACACTTCTTATATCACTGTTACACTGTCTAGGTGGGGAATTTATAAGTAACTTATTTAGGGTACCACAAATTGAGTTATCGGTCAGTTAGTCAGTTGGTCAGTTAGGTCAATAGTAGCTGTCATCTAAAGCTTTCCCTACCATCTCCCTTTTATACCACATCCCTAACTATTATGTATTTTTCTCCTATCTTTTCCACATTCTGAACTAAATCCTAGCCTAACCTGACTTTAGAGCACCCATTTAGCAACTGTTTCATAAATTATTCAATCATGGTTAAATTTATGAAATTTAGTTATCCTAGTTTAACTTGACTAATTTAAGGTCCTAAGCTTTAAGAAGCTCTTTACTTACAAAAAATATTGTATTTATTTGTATATTTAAATGAAAATCTAAGCTTTGATTAGGGTTTTTTTTTAATCTAATACACAATGCTCCTGAGAACAAGTCAGTAGTGAGCTGATCTGCCAGTCTGGGCTTGCAAGTTTATAGTAGCGATGTTACACTACAACGCGTAAATGATATGTGCTATTCTTCTTGCTCAATAAAGGTAGTTTATAATTATATGTAAAATAAGTAAATCTATTTTTTTATTGTTTTTTATATATACTAAAAATTTACAAATTTACTTAAAGTGCAATACTTAAATAAAAGCCATTATCTTGTTAAAGCAACTTTTTATTTTAAACAAATAAAGCAAAAAAAAAGAAAAACATAAAAATTGAAAGACCTAATTTCAAGTTGCTTATATTTTACTCTGCATTATATTTACCATCACGACTTAGTCCAATTAAAATAATGTCTTCTCTTTAGATAAAAATCTTTATTTATTTATACTTGCAAATATACGGTTCCTCCATTTTATTGCTTTTCTACAACAACAACAAAAACAACTGCACTGACTTTAAATTGGTATCGCTGCGGTCTTTAAAGGATTTTTGTTTTTAATACGTGAAACAGAAAAAAAAAACAACAAACGAAAACGTTTAAGAAATTTTGTTATGGCATTTCTTTTATTTATTTTCTTTGTCGTTTAATACAAAAAGAAAATGTTTCCTTAAGCTGGTTTTAGTACGAAAAAAATATACTTTTGCAAGTTAGTAAATGCGAAATTTTTTGTTTCTCATTTTGTTGCCAACATAACTATAATATTCCGACACAGACTGGCTGTCAGTTGTTCATCTTGCCGGGATGATTCAAAACAAGCAACAACATTAACATGAACATAAATGCAAACACCGAAAGATTTTCAGATAAAAGTTGTTTTCTTTCATGTTACTCTTTTTTGTTTCCTCATATTTCGTTAAAAAAAACATTATTTTTATATTCTCTGGTTAAAAGGTATAAAAGTTTCGTTTTGCTTTTGTATGTTTTCTTTTTACATTTTTTTTTTTACTTTTTTGCCACATTATCTGTGAAAAGCAGCCATGATTTTAAAGACCCTGAAGAAAAATATAAATTTTGCCATTAAATTTTGTTACAGTATTTAAAACGTGTTAACGTTAAAAAAAGTAACAGAGTTAGTGGTACTTTAAGTTATACTTTCACATCTATTAAATAGTCTTGGAACAGTTTTTGTGTTGAGTTTATCCTTTGATAGGATAAATAGAAATTTTTATAGAAAATATTTAAAAAAAACTCAATTTCTTAATTTTTGTCTAGCACCACTACCTAAATTGTGTTTATTTTAATTTTTCTAAAATAGTTTTTTTAATTTGGACTTTAGGATTAATATTTTGTCTATAATGTAGTTTTCAGACCACTTTACAAAAAAAAATTATTTATGCACATTAGCAGCATACTGTTTGCAATTTATTGTTTTTGTCTACCGACATTTAAAAAATAAATTTAAAGTTGTTTATATATATCTCAGGTATTTTCGTTCTGATTCCGATGTTCCGCGTGAACTATGAAATATCAAGCATAATTTTTTTTTCTTTTTTTACAATTTTGAAATACTCGCGGAACCAGCGAAACTTTTTTAAATCAATAAATTTAAAATGTTTTTTAATATACAACCAACATATTTTTGCAATGGGCATGGCAGAGCATAAACTTTTCAACAAATTTAAGTTTTTATACCCAACTGATTTCTGTAATTGTTGATGAAATGCATATAATAATTGTTCTACATCTTTTTTCATTAAATCTTGTATTTCATATATTATTTTAATTTGGCGATAATTAACAGAAATAGTTTTAAAAAATATGGTATTTGCAAACACACAAACACACGCTTAAGTTAATTCATAAAAGGGATTCAATCACGCTCATTTACAATAAGGTAATTGAAACAAAGAACTATTCACAATTATTTAAGATTACGCTTGAATCACTTGATTAACGCTGATTACGTGAGCACTGTCCAATGTTCTATTATTTCTCTATTCCCTTAATGCTCTTTTTAATAACAAAGCTAAACCAAGTTTGTTGTTAGAACTTATGTTTTAATCATGTTTAAAGCCTAAGACAAATTTTTTCACTTCTGGCTAAAAAATTTTGTTTCACAAGTTTCATTAAATCCTTAACTGAAATATACATAAGCGATTGATAAGAACTCTTTTTGCTGAAAATGCATTTTTTTTCAAATTGCTCTTAAGCATAAACTTTAACAAATCTCTAAGAAAAATTTACAAAAATTAAATTTGAATTTTATTTTAATTTTTGAAAACTTGATCAATGATACGATAAACACGACTGCAACGTGATTTTTTCGTTCTGCGTGTCAATCATATGTAGTTATGAGTCTAATAAGCATAATTGAAAAAAAAACGCTCGAGTATACTGTGCAACAGTGAAGAAAACGCAAGAATGTGACAGTATAGATTCGATTATAATAGCAAATGATAGTAAAACCCTTAAATCAAGAAAAAAACATCTGCTGTAATTCTTAAGTTCCAAATACTTGTTTAAATATACTAAATAAACAGTACAACACAGAACAAGAGAAATTCCCAAAAAAAATGTTTTCTCTTTAAGCGTCAGAAAATTGTGAACGACTACTATTTTTGAGATACAAAAGTTGTTAAACTTAACCGTGGCTACAATTTTTGCTAAATATTTTTAGTGAAAAATTTGAATTCCTTGTTAGTTATGCCAAAAAAGTTAAAAAACATAAATTTTTCCTAATTTTTTTTTAAAAAAAGGGCAGTAAAAAAATTTTTTTAGAATAAAATATTAACTTAGTTTGTTCATCAAACTCTAGGCTAGATTATTGCCAAATATAGTTAAGCCGTGTCACCAACTCTAAACTAGCTAATAAACAAAAACTGATGACAACATTTTTTGAGGCCCATAAAAAAATGGTCACCAATCTGGCCAAACTGAGTATAGGTTATAATCGAAACGCTAGTATAATCGAACTATACTGTCACGTTCTTGCGTTTTTCAAAAAAGTTTTATTTGTTTCACAGTGTTATTCGTGTATCATTATACATGTAATTTCACAAAAATTTTTGATTCAAGAATAAAAATAAGTAATAATAAATAATAATAAAAAATATTAATTATATATAAATTTTTGTAAACCTTTTGTGGGACACTAGCAAATCATTGTCATATCTAGCAAAGTTCAAAAAAACTTAATCAAAAATAATATACATTTACACCTTCAAATATATATTTCTTTATACAATTAATGATTAAGATTAAGATCGAGAAAAAATCGCACTGATCACAGGAATTTAGTCATTAGGACGAATTTTATCAGCGCATCCGCATCCTACACCTCCTAGGTGAGCCACGACCTGTATAGTGTCCGACGAATAGCACTGGGACCTTGCATATACAAAAACAGGGCAGTGGCATAGAAAGTATTTCATCGTTTCGATTTTTTTTATAGTGAAACCTTCAAACTTTAAACTAGTTGTTATGGAAATTTCTGGGTAGTCAGCCTTAAATAAACGAACTCCTTTAAAACACATTTCAGTTTATAAATTATTAAAGGTTCGGTTTATAAATTATTAAAGGTTTTAAAACAAATTTTGTGTGAAAATTTCGCTAGAATAAAAAGAAATTATTATATTCAAATCTAACTTTATATGATCGTGTGTCCCACTTTAAAAAGACAAGAATAAAAAGAGGATCTGTATAAATCCCTAAAGATGACAGGACATTAAATATATATAAATGTCGCTGAATTTTTTCAAAGTTTTGTTAAAACATTTTTAGTCGCCTTCTAAGTTGTAAGAGATTGTGTGTACCAAAACAGGATCATTTACCTAAATTTAATTAAAAAAGAAATATTTATTCATTTTTCGCAGTTACAAAGAACTAAAATTCAGTTAGAAAAGAAGTTTTTTAATAAGAAGTTAAAAATTTAGCTTAAAAATTTCAGTCAGTTTTTATTTTTCTTTTTTTTTAATTTTAAGTCATCCTGTAGTTAAGATTAGATCTTCGTAGTTAAAATAATATTTATTGGTAATTTTCATATTCAAATATATTATTTTTCTTTTAGAATTGCAAAATCGTTTGAATGCCAAACAAGTTTCTTTAAAAATGTTCTTTCTAAAACAATTTTAAATATTTTATACTCAAAATTTTATACTCAAAATAAATAAAAAAAAACTTTTTACGCTTGCCATATAACAACAGTAGAGTTTATAAAATTTGCCTTAAACTAACGTTGAATATATTTTGTTTAAGTTTCTTAATCCTTTGAGTTCTTTTCAATTTTATGATATGCTACAATTAATGCATTAACACAAGAAAAAGGCAAAGAAATATTAAGATGTTGCATGTCGTCAATGTGTCATTAAAAAGTTTACAAAATATTCATTGAAAAATTTAGTTACACAGACTCATAAAGAATACATCATATAATTTCTGCAAAGACCCCTTTCAATCTGACATTACCCAAATATTCAAGTCATAAAAGTAACACCATTTTTAACAATGACAAAAATGCAGATAATTTAATGCTGCCGTAAAGTTAGTTGCATGTTGTTGCAATAATGCAAGTTGTTAAACATACATACATATGTACATAAAAAATAATGAAATTGTTCATGTACATACATACACACGCATTAACATACGTTTATGAATTTAAATTGTAAATTGTGTACATGACAGAAACATTAACATGTATGCAACCAAATAACAAAGCCGGAAAACATCGTAACAATAACTGTAATAAATTCAAAAAACGAAAAATTTTTAACGTTTGTTATTTGTGTTGCAAGTTAAGGTAGTTAATATATCTAGAAAAAACATAAAAGGTAGCAAAAATGTTAACAAACCAAAATTAACATGCGGAAGTTGGCTTAAACGGAAGCGGATCTTGTATTGAAATTCATTTGTTTTTTAGTTGCACTTGTTTTCCTTTTTTAATATTTATTTATATTTTTGTATTTTATTTTTTTCTCAAAACAATAATTCACACTTATTTAACTTCATTTTAATTTAAAAAAATGATTTAAGATTTTTATAATTATTTTCTTTTATACTTTTTTTTGGAAAATATTTGTATTATATTATTTTTATTCCACTTTTCTCTTTTAATTACACTATTAAGAAATATTTAAATTTTTATTAATTTATTATTTTTTATCTTTTTTAAACGAGCACGAGTTCAAAAACATTAACGTTACGTTAAGTGGTTGCACGACAACTAAAGTGTTTCGTTTATTAACAGCAACTCTATGGTCCTGAAAATCCTCGGGACAAATCATAACATTTCGTCGAAAAACGATTTCAAACAGTGTTCGTTAAAAAGCAAAACATACAACAACTGCTTAAGGAATTGGTCGATGTTTATATGCTTTGTTGTTAGCACAATGTTGCTATGTTATTAACATGTTGTTAGAGATATGAAACATGTTGTTAACATATCAATTGTGTTTAGATGGTTCAATGTATCTTAATCTTAATGGTAACAAAACACAAATTAAGTTCTATTAAATTAAAAAAAAATGTTTTTAAAAACAATTTTAAAAATTATTTAAATACATATTCTGTATATCGACCTTTAGATTAAACTTTCTTTTAGCAGAAACTTTTTTTTATTTTATTTAAATTATTACAGAAAACGTAATTGTTGTTAAAAAAAATTCTTTAAATAGATTTTTCAATTTTTCACTTTAAAGTAATTATGATAAAATACTCTTTTTGTCGAAAATTTTCATTTACATTTTGTTAATAACATTTTCTAAAAAGTATGGAAATTATTTTTTCAAGATTTATTTGTGAATAAACTTTAAAATATGTTTGGAATTTTTTCTTTTAAAATTTTTTATTTTGAAAAAATGTTCGAAAATATATTTTTCTTTTTTATTAAATTATTTCAACAAAAATTCTTTGTAAGAAAATGTTTAAGCTTTTTAAAAAAATTTTAATATATTTTCCTCAACAATATAAATTTTAAAATTTTTTTATACAAATTTTGTAAAATGTTTGTTAATAAAAAAATGTTTTTATTAATCTTTGCATGTTATCAGCTGGCAGAAAAAAGACAAAAAAAGGTTTTCGATATTCGATTTTTTATTCTTTATGTTCATTCTCAACATTACATTTTTTTGCTTCGTTTGCTTTTAACAAAATTCAAGTCTAAGTCGTGCATCCTTTTCATCCTTGCTACACCTAATGAATTAAAGTTCAAAACTTAACACCAATAAAATTAATAACATATGTATAATTAGTAAATAATATTAAAACTAAATCTTATTTGTGACAGTTTTTTTTTGCAAATTTGTAAAAAAAATCTTTTTAGCGTTTTTAGTTTTAATCTTGATATTGACAATTTCATTTTTAAATCATTTTAATCGCATCCTTTAACAATAAAAATTGCAAACATCATTACATTCGTATATACATCTGCCATTAATGACTTTTCAACTAAAATTTGTGCCGAAGAAGATGAGCGACGAAATAAAAAGAAAAAAGAAAGAACGTTGACGATATTGAAAGGAAAATATTTATGTGTATGTAAGTGTGTATGTTTCACTTATCGTTGCCATTACATCATCTCCCACAACTAACACACTTTTCAAAACAATATTTTTTTTTACTTTTGTTTTAAGCAAATGTGGTATCGCTTTAACAAATAACAAGTACAATAACACAACACCATCATCAACGCCATTAGAAAAAGAAACAATTTGTTTAAAAGTTGAAAGATGGTTGATATAAAAGTAATAGGTGACAATAAGGTGACAAAGTGATGTATGAAAACTCACACATATGAAGGATAGTCAGTTAAACAGACAGACAGACAGACAAACCGACAAACACTCACTAAATGTAATATGAATTTTCGACACTTTTAATGAAATGACAGTAATGACATCAACATCACAACAACAACATCAACAAACATCCACCAATAACAATAACTTTGAAATGTTTATTGCTGTCACACATACAAGCATACACGTGTGTGTATGAGTTTATTTGTTTCATACCTACAACAACATGAAACAGTTGTTATTAAGCAAAAGTGTATGAGACCTATTAAGACAATAGAAATCCTTTTTTGATAATTTCATCTGATGTTGGGAAAGAGAAACTCAGGAAAAGTATGTGTAAAACAAAGTAAGTAGAAGATGAATCAGTTGTACTTGTCTTTGAAACCTTTTTAACTAAATGAATAGAGAAATTGAAATGAATTTTTAAAAGTGAGATTATTGAGAAGAAGCATATACACACACACACACACAAACTGTTATATGTGAACTTAAGTGTTGTTAATGTTAGAAATTTATATTTCCTTTGATAAAGATTTCATTTTAATTTAAATACACAAATGCGTTTTTATCTTATTTCGGTGAAAGTAATGAAGAACAATGGGTTGAGAGGTATAAAGTATTTTTGAGGTGTAAACGAGAGTAATTGTTTTGGATGTTTTTAGAACTTAGGAAAATTTTTTGAAAATAAATTAATAAATTGAAAAATATTTGTTACAGTTTTCTACAAAAGGAATTTTAATTAAAAAAAATTGTTGCCTACTAAGAAGGAAATTATTGCAAAATATTTCTGAAGTAAAATTTGTATAAAAAATTTAAATTTAATTATATTACAATAATCTATTAAAGCTTTTATAGAAAACTAAAAATTATTAACCAATTTTTATGAAAAACCATCTAATTTAAAATTTTTTTTAAGAAAAAAATTTGTCTAAAATTTTATAAAAATGTTACTTTAATTTACAAAAATTTTTTTTTACAACTTAAAAATATAGTTTATGACCCATTGTGCTTATACTTACACAGGTCTATTTTTTACCTTAAATATAAAGAAAAAATAATTGTTTTGCTGTTAACATGATGTTTCGAGGACAAAAGGGGATGTTCATACTCTTATCTCCATAAAATTTAATATATTATTGTAAAACACAATTAAAAATAGTTACACCTATTTATACATATATGTTTATCATACATTTAACATTTTACATTTGTCAACTGCCTTTGTGTTTGCTTTAGTCGATGTTGTTCAAAACCTAAATTTTATTCTGTTTATCTTAAACTTTTTGGTTTCTCTTTTTAAATGTCTCATTAATTTTAAGTCGGTTTCAACAATAATAGTTGCAAAAGGTTAATATTTATTAATTGAACTAATATTTATTCATTATCTTTTATGATAATATTAAATTTTAGGGTTAAAGGTAAATTAATATAATAAAATTACGTGATCGTTGCTGATAATACTTAAAATGGTGTTTTATATTTTAAAAGTTGATCTTAGTAAATGAAGCCTTAATATTAAAGTTTTTAATTCATAAGTAAAAAACTAGTTTAAAACTAAAATCATTATTAAAAATATTAAATAAAAAAAATAACGTGTTTAAAAAATATTTTACATTCATATGCAAAGAAAATTTAGGTCGAATATTACGGCAATTCCTTTTCACTGTCAAACACACACATTTGCAAACTGTTTTTCAATGGCGAAAAACGAAGAATTAAATTTTAATTTAGGAAAGAATAGAGCTGAAAGTTCTCAAGGTGAAATAATACAGAATATGTCGACATTTAAATAGCAAAATTAACAACGACAGGTTGTGAAAAATAGCTTGCAATTTTTGTAGAACTTTTGTTTTCGATTTAAGCAGGACATGAGAATTTAAGTATAAAATGTCTTAAAAGATACTTTTGCGAAAATTAGGTATTGAAGACTGAAATTTTGAAGTGTTAAATACAAATTTGTCATGTAGGTATCATGCAAACAGTTTTGTGTTTACAGATCATAAATTGGGACTTTTGACAAGAAAAAATTATAAAAAAAAATTTTTTATAAAAATTAAATTAAATTGAAAATGCCATTAATGTAGATTGAAAATGAAAAATATTAATATAAAAAAGGCTTTCAATTGGAATACTACATATTAGAAAAATTTAATCTTTGCAAATACAAACTAAAGTTATTTAATATTTTTTTATTAATACAAACTTCAATAAAATTTGTTTTTATAACTAAACTATTTCGATGTTTTATTATTCAGCTTTTAGAAATCTCTAAAAATATCAAACAACTGGAATCCTTTAAACTTATATACATTTTCTCAAACACCCACTTAAAAAAAATGTTCAAGTATCTTTTTTATCATCTTAAAGACTTTTACCGCACATCACTTTTAAAGAAGAAAATATGATTATTGTTTTTTGTTGTTATTACTGGCATAATTGTTTTTTTATTCTCCTTATTTTTAATTCCCTTCTATTTTTTTTATTGTTCTCTACTTTACATTGTCTGTCGTGTAGAATATTACGGAACAATCGTAACAATCGTAAGAATAAAAATAAATAATTGCTTGTTTTACCTTACAAACTCACATACACATACTCATACACACACAAGTACACGCAAGTACACACGAAGAACAATACACAAACGCTGCCAATTTATAATCGTGTGTGGGTGTATTTTTAGTGTATGTGTTACCATGTAGTTCCCACCAAAATTCCTATTTGTATAATTGTCTGTTATTTTAGCTGTAAAACAAAGTAAATTTAAACAAACACACACACACACTCAATGGAAGTTACTCAATTATTCTTAATGGTTTGTAAATTTAAATTTTATTAAGTTCTTTTCTTTTTCCACATTTAATTAAGTTTCTTTCATATCTTTTTTATCTTAATGTTATTAATATCATAAGTAGCAATTATGGTGCAAAAAGATATATTTTCTGCAAACTTATTGTAAAGTTGTCGGTTTTTTTTTAATTTCATGATCCGCAAAAAAATAAAATAAAGTTAAAAATATTTTGAATGAATTTTACTGTATTTTGTTTTAAAGTTGGAAGCATAAGATTTTTTTAAATAAATTTTAAATATCTCATAGTGTTTTACGAAAAATCTTATCTGTAATTTTTTTGGCTTAATATCAACTTATTTTTTTTATATCCTTCACCTTAGATGACAAGGGTATAAAAGTATGTCATATCGTTTGCAATTTCTACAATATTAATTTGCGAGCCCACAAAGTATAAATATTCTGAATCCTTATAGTTAGGAAAGTCGTCTGTCAGTCTGTTGAAATCAAGTTTTCTCATCCCACCGATGTCGTACGGACACGTTATTGGTATAAAACGATCAAAAACTATCCCGAGATTCTTGCTATTGAAAATCACCAAAATCTGAAAAAATTTTTTTACAAAAAAATTGTTATATTTGTGTGTTATATTTGCCTTTAGGGAAATTTTTATAGGAACAAATTTGCGGGATATAAGCAAAAACTAATTTTTGACATATGTATGTATAAGCAAAAAATTAGCAAAGATATTGGCGAAAAACCTTTATGAACTAAAATTATTATCATAAAAAAAAATAAAGTTTTCTAAGACTTTTTCTAAATACTTCAGACATGTTAATACATACGTACATATAAGTATACATATACACACATACATAAGTACACGTAGTGAAGGGTATATAAGATTTGGCACAGCCAAATATAGCGCTCTTGATTGTTTTATTATTTTTTATTTTATATTTATTTAATTGCACTAGAATTTTAACTTCATCATCTTCATCGTTACTAAATCGAAACGAAGCATAAAAAACAACTATTTTACAGCATATTTTTATTATTTTGTATTAATTGTTGTTTGTTCTTCCTTAGATTTTTTTATTGTTGTTATATATTTTTATTCATCTATTTTGTTCTCTATTGTTTTGCTATTGTTTTCATTTGTTTCCATTTAATGAGAAAAAACAATATTTGCGGTTTTCCTGACATTTCTATAAACTATGACAGTTGGTTTTTTTTTAAATTTGTTTTTTATTATTACAATTCATCATTGTCATCATCAAATGCTTAGTATCACTCTGCAAAACCAGTGTTTCCTTTTGTTATACATTTTTGTTCTATATAGGGAAAGAAATATTTAATCGCTTAGGCCTTAAATATAAAGGGAAGGCATGTTTAATCTAACAAATAGCTTGTAACTTTAAAAATCTCTAAGTGTTTTATTATTTTTTATATATTTTTTTTATTTTGGTAAAATTGTAAAAAATATAATTTTTGTATACATACGCACACCCAGTTCAAAAGTGACACAACTCAAAATTTTCATTTTTCGAGATATAATAACAAACTTCCTCTCTCCTTCTTAGAAACATTTTAAGTTATTCTCTTTAAATTAAGCATTTTAAAAAAATTTTCTTTTATTGGATGTCTTTTGGTATATCATAGCATTAAAGACTGCTATGAAATCCAATAAAATATTTCTTATAGAAAATTTATTTTTTGTTTGTTTTCTTTTTATTATGTAGTAATATATGTGTTATATAGAGTTTCTGTTTTATGCTCTCTTTTTCTTACCTTCTCCCTTCATAGAGAGTTTTTGTTTTGTTCCTTTTCTCTATTTTTTTAGAAATTTTTCAATAAAACCCCGTATTATGTATAAAATATTCGTACTTTTTTCTCTTTCGCTCTATTCATTATATAATTTTATTTCTCGTAAATTGAATATTTGCAGATCGCTTTGAAATAAAATAGTGATCAAAAGAAGATTTTCGTTCTTTTCTAAACAAAATTTTTTTGCATATTAAAAGTGTCAAGTTAAAAACCAAAATTAATCCGAGAATTTTTTACTAAATTGATTATTATTAATAAAACTTTAAACACTTTTTGGTTTCATCGAAAAGTTTTAGTAAATCTTTTGTCTTATTGTATGTCTTATTAAAGGGTTGATCTAAAAAATCGTTAAAGCCCCTGAAGATCAGTTCTAAAATAAAAGAAACTGAAACTGTTACTTTTAAATTTATAAATATTTCGTACTGGTTTTTTTGGTCGCTATTTGTTAAAAAACGAATGCATATAGCTATATTTTATATACGTATGTATGCATTTTTTTTTTTAAATTTTAATCATTTCCGTTTTTTGTTTTTGCGAAATCTTAATTGTCCTTTTATTAAAATAACGCAAAGCTAAATTCAGACACAAGTGTCTAATATAATATTTCTTTTATAATATTTTGTTCATTTTTGAGCGATTTGGCACTAGAAACTGCAATTTTTTTATAAATATATTTATAAGCTAATAAGTGGACCCCTTATTTTTGATATCTGATGATATACATAAAGCAATGTATGGTAGCAACTCTTGCTTCTGTTTGTTATGTATTTGTAAAGCCACCAAATAATTATTACAAAAGAAAAAAAATTTAAGCTTTAGGCAAATTGTTGTTTTGTGTGTGTGTATGTTTTTTTTTTTAACTTCTAGTTCTACAAAAATACTAAGTCAACTGAGTGAGTTGACTTTTCTTTTTGTTTCATACTTTTTTTTCTGTCTATTGTTTAAGTGAAAGTTATGATTTGTTTTAAAATATAATGTCCCTCCATATGTATGAATATGACATGTGAATAACAATAAAAAATTATACAATAGCACGAGTGTATAAAATAATATTGCAGTTTACAGGAAAACAATCACTCAAAGAATTAAAACCCATCCACATACTGATGCAGACCAGAATTGCATATACACGTTTAAATACTTTTTTTATGTAGATTTTGTTCTAATGATTAAAATGAAATAGGACATTGCTGAACTAATAATTATGATGACGATAGCGGTTTAATGTGATGGACAAAAAATAAAATACGGAAAAATATATTTTTAAAGGAAGTTTGTTAGTGACTTAAAAACAGAAAGATATCAGAAATCCATGGAAAATACCGTGTTATAAACAACAACTTTGCTTATGCTCTGATTTTTATTTCTATTGTCTCAGTTATGATTTGGTTTATGGTTTAGTCTACATTTTTTATTCAGACTTTACTTCAGTGGCCATTTCAATTGTTCAAAATATAGTCTAATTTAAGGTCTGTTTAAACAAATTTATAGTTTTTTTCTTAATGGGATGATAATTCTGGGTAAGATGTGAATTATTTTAATTTTATTCAATAAGATTTCAGTGCGAGTTGAGAAAGAAACAAACAAAAAGCCGTTTGTTGCCTACTCCTTTGATCGTTGTCTACTACATGGCTCTAAAATACACCTCTTAACTTCCACATTGCAAAACTGTTTATATTTTATGCTTTTTGCACGTCATTACTGCCTCCTTGCCGCTTTTGCATCCTGCACATCAATTTCCAATATCATATTAAATTTATTTATAAAAATTACTCAATAATTTACATGATTACAGCAAGTTAGATTTTAATAAGTTCCAAGATTATTATATTTATGATTACACCCAGAAAAGAAGTGAAATATCTAAACACCTGTAATAAGAAATAATATATCGTGACCCTAAACAACTATTTCTTTGCTTCGCTTTCAGTTTGAAGATCTTTTCGCTTCAATCCTATGTCTCGATATTGATCTTCCCCTTTTAGATTTTATGTCTTTTGCAACGACATTTTTTCCTATAATTTAGCTTCGTTACATAATTTTACGTCTTCAATTCAAACTAAATATAAGCTTTTGGATTTCGTTTTTTGTTTTTCTTGTAGAAAATTTCTAAATCAATTTTTGATTTTGCCGGTTCGGCCGAAATTTCTTTAATGTTTAGGTTGATTGACTTAAAAAAAGGTAAAAAAGCATTTATTAAACCACGTCTTCTGGCTTAAAATGTTTGCCAAAAAAGTTTTCAAAATGTTTAATAAATATTTCGTTTTGATTTTTTGATACAAGTTCACATCTAAGTATACTCACCACAAAGTCCAGTCTAGTCTAGCAAATAGAAGGCTCCATTATACATTAAATATATATATATATATATCTATTTAACATGCAGTATATGTGTTTTCATTATTCTTCGGATAAATGTATCAAATCATTTTCGTGACCTTAAACACTATATTCTGTTATCATCTTTGTAAGAATAGACACATCAAATAAATTTTTCCATTACATTTTTAAAACTCATATATACTTTTCTAATAAAACTAGCCGTCGATTTTCCAACTCGTCTTTTAAACTCAACTCTTTTTTCTTGTATTAATTTCACATCAAATTATATGCTTCATATCCTGAATGAAACAGAACAAATACGTCTTTAAAAAATTAAAAGAATAAAAAAAACAAAACAAAAGAAAAAAAGCCAAAAATGAGCAACCGAGAAAAGCGGATGTGACATGCTTTTGAAGTCGGAAGTACTTAAAATGCTCAAGCATTCATTCATTTATTCCTCTTTTCCTCGTTGCTTCTTATTCGTCTTTTTTGGGTCGTTTTTTTTAAGCAGCTAAAGTAGAAGTTTATAAGTTGTTGCTACATTTTTTCATGTTGTCTAAAAAAATTCTCTAGTTTTCTTGTCTATAGTTTCGCTTTTTATTACTTGTATCGTTACTTTAAACGCCTTCTCATAAGTTGCCAAAGGTTTGTTGCGGTCTAAAATTGCTTCAGTAAGTTATTTCCCTTCTTTTTTTCCAGTTTTTGTTTCTTTTAAACCTTCTTTTTTGTTGCTTCTTATGTGCAATCATTTAGTTAGTGTTTTTTGTATAGAACAAAATCGAAAAAACATTAATACTATTTTAGTAGTGTAGTTTTGTCTGCCTATTTGTATATTTGCAAGATTTACTAAAAAGTGCAAAGTGCAATAACCAAAAAAATAGAAGAACACGAAACATTTTCAGATTTATAGGTTTCGCCACACATTTTCATGTAATACGTGCATATTACGTGCTTTTAAGCTTTTATCTATGATACATACATATGTCTGTTTAAGTATGTATTTGTGTGTGTGTGTATAAGAGACTGTATGTATAAAGATTTATTTATGGGTGGTTAGTCAATGTATGTGAATTTTTCGGAAACAGACTAATAACTAGAGTGGTGCATTCTTTGTTCGGTTATTAAGTACCCTTTGAAAAAACGAGAAAAAAAATCAAAAAGTCAAAAAAGAAAAACATTTTAAACTGACTTTAAATATTTGTTATTTTAAAAGTTTTAAATTATGATGTTTTATGTTAACTTTTTTTCATCTTTGCAAAACGGCTTCACCAATCTTGATTCCTCTAAAAAAAAATTGTTAATATTTTATCATATAATTAAAACATGATTCAAGTTTTAATATATTTTTTTTGTAAAACTTACAAATTTTGAAAATTATTTAATTTGAAATGCAATAACATAAAGTTGTTAATATTTCAGTGAAACCAGCACAGCCATCATCTTTGTCATTATTGTTAGTAAAATGAGTTTTTAAAAAATTTATTTCGCTACCGTTAAATGCATTTATGCATAAAGTAAAATATTTGCTGCAGTTTATTTGAGTTGCAGAATGAGTGTCAATATTTTAACATTAAATACAAAATGTAAATACAACCAACATCATCATCAACATCATACACATATAAAGAGCGACACATAAACACACATTTCATTGTATTTTTTTTTTTAATGTTTAATATAAAAACAATTGCATTGTATCAGTAGACAGTGCAAACAACTTTAACAATTTATATAAAAATATGGGCAAGTATGTGGTTAAATAACAATATTTGTGGAAAAAAGTTGGAGATAATTGGATAATTGGAGCCAGCCCGGCCATGTTATACCCTACGCCCATAATAACATATAAAACATAAAACTGTTTGTTTAATTGCCACCGTATTATGAGACATAAGTCAGTCATTCAAACTTTAATTTATTTTAAACCGGTTTGTGGTCGTTAAAATGATTTTCGGGAGCTGGGCTAATATAAAAGCTAGAACTAATCTTTTAATCATCATCACAAAACTTGTGTTTTTCTTAACTAAGTTTTTATAAATTTAAGGCGTTTATGTGATTTACAGAAGTTTGTCGTTATTCGTAGAGATTTGTCTTCTTATAAATCTTACTTTTAAAAAATTTTATTTTGATACTAATACTAATAACAAGTGTATCGTTTTAATATATTTGCCCTATAATGAAGCTGGAATCAATAAAAGTTTCAGTAACTGCAAAATTCTGCGAGAACATTTGCACTAATAAAAAACTTAATGCAAGTGCCCAAAGTATATCATGGACATTTGAATCCAATTCAAATTGGATATATATTTGAGGGCTAGACTATATTATAACCCGTGAGAATTAAAATTATGGATTCAAATTTTTATTTAATTATATTCGAAATTGTGATTCTGGTTACGAGGCTAACATGGACAGACAAATAAAGAGACAGTTACTGCTTTTTAGACCCAATCAGTGATAACATGTTAATCACAACAATAATAATAATTACTTTAACTTAAAGTGAGTCTTAAATATTTATGATGATTCTCAAATTTTAATATTAATTAATGGTATAAACTTAATTGACTGTATAACAAAATCTGCATCAATTTTTCTGCGTAACAAAAACTTTTTTAAGAACTAAAACGTTCGATCGCCTACTAAGAACTCATGTTATGTTATGGCTACAATTCTACAATGTTAGAAATTTTATTTTTATAAATTTTGTATAATATCGACAGAAAAATGTATCCAAATATTTACGAAAAAAATATCTAGCGAAATTTGAAGAATCTATTTTTAAAAAGAAATTTTTGAAAATTTTCTATAAAAAAAATGTTATGGAAAGGAAACTCCGAAACCTTTTTTTTCAAAATTTAGTTTAAATTTTCTGACAATTTTATTTTTTTATTTTTTTTTTTTTTGTTTGCTGTAGCCAACTTTTTTTATTTCAGTTTGCTTTATACAAATTTTATGGGCATGAGAATTTTTGACAGCTTAAAAACGCTTGCCAAAAATAAAATTTAGTTACAAATATTTTACCAAAAGAATTGATTTAAGATTTTCAGAAAAAATTTACCTAAAAATGTTTGAAAGGAAAAAAGTTTCTAAAATTTTCTACAATGAGAATAAAAT
>NDXZ01005144.1:0-10889 GCA_003055125.1 Paykullia maculata | reverse complement strand
CTTAACACATGTGTGTGTGTGAAGGGTATAAATATATGGTTTTATTTATATGTTTTAAATAGTTGATAAAACATTAACATCCCGTAACATTTACGTTTAAGTATTGATACCTTGAATATATATATTCCGCTTACAATTTAATTGCTTTCATTAAATACAATCAGCGTTGCCACAGCCAATAAACATTTGTGCAACCAAAAATTGTTGTTAATTTTTATAAAGTTTGAGAATTTTAAAAGAGCAAGAGAAGAAAGATGATGTATGAATTTTGGATCTTAGGAAAATAACCGCTGATAACCAGCTAATACAATAAGATCTTTTATGTAATAAAATCATTCTACTGAATGAGTCAAAGACAATTGAAGTTGGTTGTGTTTGAACTCAAAGTCACTGAAATATTATATATGTACATATGAATATGTATAAATATGTATGTACATACATATACATACAAACAAAAAAAAAATATATATTTCTTTTATACTCATTTTTGTCTTAATAAAGATACTGTTATAAAAATGACCCACACAAAGTTTGAATACAATAGGGCTTATAGTTTAAAAAATGTGCATAAATTCCTTGTCTTGGTTTTTGCTTATGTCTTAGCCATTTCTGAAGCATTATTTTCATCTTTTTCTTTTTGAAATTTAAGATAATTTAATACCAGAAACTAATCGCACAACGGCCAAATAATGCTTGGTTAAAAACAACCAAACCGGCAACGCTGAACGAAATATAAGAAATAAAAAAGTAAGAGGGAAGGAGGGAGACAGTAAGTGGGAGAGAGAAAATTTAATTACATACATATCTACTCAGCATTGAAATATTGTATTGTCTGAAGGTAAAGTTATAAGAAGACAGTATTAAATCAATTAGCAAGAAAAGGTTGGTGGCTGTTTAACCATGGCCGTTTAATGTGGTCATTTGGTTGTTAATGAGAAAAACAGACAAATGCCAGTAGGAAATTTTCGAAAATTAATATTGAAGAAAACAAAAAATCAATTTAATAAGATGACTGCACCTCATTAGCCAATACCATTGCTAAGACTGAAAATGAATTTTAAAATGAACTAAATGTCAAATAAAAATATGCTAAATCTTTTTACAAAAGAAGTCAAATATGCAAAATATTATTTATTTTCTAAATATGAATCTGGGTGATGATATTTACGCTTTGTTAAGGTAGTCAAATTATGTAGATTATTTTTTTTCTTATTCTAAATTTAATTTTCCAAAAACTTAATGTGCTTACAATACAATCCGGCATTTGCTGGATTCTAACCTTATTTTAAATAAAAAAAGTTTTTCTTAGTTGTTTCCTGTCAATATTTTGTTGACATTTATTACTACCTTGAACAAAAATAAAAAATAAAATGCCTAAAAAAAATGTAAGGCCTATCTTTATATGTATATGTAAATTTTTTCCCGACGTTTTGTAAAGTAATTGTCAAGTAATTGTCTTAAATCAACTGAGTTAAATATTTTAATGTAAAATTTGTAGCTCATTAAAGCAAAGGCTGCTAAATATTTAAAATTATATTTTTGTTTTAAGAGTAAAATAATATTTTTTCTTGCTTGGCAACAGTTTGTTGTGCAAATGACGGTAATTGAAATATTGCGTGATTTTTGTTACGTTTAAAAATAACTTTTTTTAAATTATTTTTAAGATTTTATTGTTTCTATTCCATCGAAAAGTTATTGATTCTTTAAACACTTTACCGCGTTTGGCAACTACAAACATATACATATGTACATATGTATAGGTTTTGCAAGCCAACACATTAATAAAGAATATAGAAGATTCGTCACTGTTTAAATATCACGAATTTGAATAGCATTTTTTAAAAATATTTTTATACCCTTCACCATAAATAAGTTTTTCATTCCGTTTGTAATTTCTACAATATTCATTTACGACCCCATAAAGTATATTTATTCTGGATCCTTATAGATAGGGAAGTCGATTTAGCCATGTCCATCTGTCTGGTGAAATCAACTTTTCTCAGCCCCCTAATGTCGTACAAGCCCGGA
Organism: Paykullia maculata; assembly: GCA_003055125.1. Lineage (NCBI taxonomy): Eukaryota > Metazoa > Arthropoda > Insecta > Diptera > Rhinophoridae > Paykullia > Paykullia maculata. The sequence continues at coordinate 8,858 of NDXZ01005144.1, read as the reverse complement.
ACTGATATCAAATTATCAGAAATTCTCTCAAGCTGCTTGCTAGTTATAACCAGTCTAATAACTGACCGAATTAAAAGAAACTAAAAAAATTGGGGCCTAGTTAGAAAAAATATGTTGAAATGGTCACTTCCGGTTTCGCAGTGCGGCAACAATGCACAGTTATTTACATATATGTTAAACTAATATATATTCCACTTCAAAACGTTTATATACCTTAGTATACCCTAGACATATTTAGAATTAAGAAAAGCTAAAAAGAAGAAAAATTTAAATTCGGAATGGTCACTTCCGGTTTAAAAATACGTTTCGCATGTAAAGCCATTTGCATAACTTTTAAACTAATCGGCAGCCCAAAATCAAACTTTCACAGTAAAATAAAAACACTTTAGGCAAATTTTGGTAAAAAAATAAAAAAAAATATGTCCAACATTGAACAATTTTATTATCAATTGGTCATTTCCGGTTTCGCACATACAAATTTTTTTTTTAAAAGATCAGACGATTTTCAATAAGAATCACTTATTTCTTTCTAGTTAAAAACAATAATTAAAAAAAACACGAAATTTCAAAAACGGCAACACCCAATAACTCAACAAACATTCAACATTCATATCTACTAGAAGTATAGTTATGCTAAATAGCAAGGAATTTCGGCAAAAAAAATTGTTTGTCCTGTCCGCTTCACGAATAGTGCTTCATAAGCAAGTTAATTTGAAAAAAATTTGCTAATTGGCCCGGAATCAGCAAAGATATGGGCGAAAAACCTATGTATATGAAATAAAATACTTTAATTACCTTCCGGACATGCGAATACATACATATACACATACATAAATACACGTAGTGAAGGGTATATAAGATTTGGCACAGCCAAATATAGCGCTCTTACCTGTTGTATCTCTTTTTCTTTCGCAAAATGTGTTAATCCTATGAAGAAGTGAAACTGTTAATGGCTTTTATGTGTAGGTATTGGATAAATATAGGGGGTAGGTGTGTGTGTATGTTTATGTGTGCCTGCAAAAACTTACCGTTTGAAATTTAAAAGCAATTAAAGGGCGTACTAAGTCGAACCATGCTGTGATTTTTTTACCCAATAACTCAGGCAATATGACCATTAAAGAATTTCCAATGCTGCGAACAACCATGTCGGCACTTTAAACGCAAAAATCCAGCCAAAAGAACATAAAGTAGAGGCGAAAAAAATTGAAATTATAAAGTTTGCATTACAAAGACACAAAGGCGTTCGATCGATGATTCCTTGATGAATGAATGTGAATACATAAACAAGAATCCGCATGGATGTGGATGACAATGCCAGTGGAAAATCCAACACACTTACCCAAACACTATGCAAAATGGAAAAATCTCAAATAACACATGTGCACTAATTGGCAAATGTTTCTCTTCGCGTGTCATGGCCAATGAGGCCAATGTAAAGGCGCGATTATCGAATGTCAACTGAAATGTTACATGTACCGTATCGAAGAGAATCTCTTCGCGTACCAACTCAATGTGCATTTCCTTATGATAGAAATAACGGGCCACTTCACGTATTTGTCCCATAGTGTAGTAGACAAAACCACGCCTTTTTGAACGATAATGCAACGTAAGACCCTGTTTCGTTTCATTCTCACATATAAAGGAGGGGGCCCGCATGCGGGGATATGAAAATTTTAAATACTCATGCAGATTATCCAGACCATTTAGGAAATCACGCATATGGCGACCGAGCACGGAAAGCACACGATCGTAACCGTATTGGCCTACAAAGCCAACAAAGTAGACACCCATTTGATCCATAAATTCACGTTCAGAAACGCCAAGAACCTAAAAGAAATTTTTGTAAAAAAAGTCAAGTTTTAATTTGGTTTTGCTGTGAGAATTAAGTTATTAAAAAAGTTTAATTGAAAAAATAAAAATTTTATTTGGAAAAAAAGTAAAGTTTTAATACGATCACCGTTACTTTCAACATAATACGTTATGTTACATTTTCCGATCGAAAAATATTTATTTGCGTCTCCTAAAAGATCTCGTACATATGTACTTTTCATAACTGTTATTGCAAATAATGTTAATAGAAAAATAATTAAAATTCCATTTAAAATATTAAAAGTATTTTCTGAACTTCAAAATGAGGTTTCTTATTCATTTGCAAACGAAATTAAACTCTGTGACATGCCCGAATGTGAAATTTGTATTAACAAAATAAATTCTTTGGTTTTTACTGTAAAATTAAATTCTTTAATGTTACAACTAAATTAAAAACAATCGACCATAGTAGGTGACCCGTTGTAGTTTAACAGACCAAAGTCTCTGGCGGAAATGAAACCCGCCGCATATCAAATTGTTTAATCATATGTTTTGTACCAAAAATAAGTATGACTTTAAATAGAGAGCTAATGGGAAGTCAAATTATTACAAATGTTACATTTGCATACATAGCCAATCCTCACCATCTGTAAGCCGCACCACTGTTCACCTTGAACTCTTACAACCGATTGTGGTCAAAATAATCCTATGAGAAATATGAACTATTTATCTGCAGCTGTTCAACATGCCTAGAAGCAAAGATGGTAGTCCAATAACAAGGATCATACAATCCTAGCGGCCCTTTTCCCCCACAGGAACCAAGTAAGTAATATCAGTTTAAATTATTATTTGTTCTTCTCTATTTCTACACCTGACATATCGAACAAATATTTTTCAAGTTTAATAAAAAAAAATAGCTAATAATATTTATGTGATAACTTTAAGTATCTTAAGCTGACATAAAACATTTTTATAGCAAAACTTTTAAACGAAAACATGTCGCATGTATAAATATTTCAAATTTCTTTTAAAACAAAAGAAGTTGGTGGCTATAAACCCTTAATGTTGCTAAATAATGTACACTTTGCGTTAATGTTACATACCTGTTGTGCCTTTTTTGCCAATTTATTTAATAAGTTTTCCGGATACACTTGATGGACACTAAATGAGGGTGAATCAACTCCTGCCTGTCGTCGTATGTCCTCCCATTTCTCTTCACCATAAACCGACTTAATATACTCTGAGAGGTTTTCCAATAGCAGGCCATACATGATTTGTTTTTTAGTCCTTTATTTTTTGTTTGTTTTGTTGCAAACACTTTTCAAATTTTAATTTGTTGCTGTTTCTTTAGTTTATCGTACTATTTCCTGTTTCCTGTAGTGAGGAGATACTTACATTTACTTACACACATACATAAGCACATACAAGTATAAAACAAATAAGACAAGTTAAAAAGGGAAGAACAGAAAAGGTTTCACTTTAGTTAACTTTTAAGCATTTGGTAGCAGTTTTGTGGCATTATCAGTTTAAGGAAAGCAATTATTTATTAGTTTGCTACATTAAATAGTTAGCGCCAAATTATCGTAAACGTAATTAAAAAATATTTTTTTCGGTAATGAAATTAACATTGTTAAAACTAGAATATGTTTTAAAGTTGTTAGAATTTTACAATTTTTAACAACTTTAAAAATAAACACAGAAAAAATATCGACAAATTGAAGCTAACAAAATATTTTGTTGAAATTAAATTTATGGTTTGACAAATTAATTGTATTTACTTTTTTTTCTGTGAAAGATACTTAGATTTAAGCGTACGTAAAAGTTTTAATTTTGTTAAAAGAAGAAATTTTTTGTAACCACCAGCGTATTTAATCAAGAATTGTACAAATACTGACACTGCACTACTGTCGTTCATTCCATTCTTTTAATACGGTCATGTAATTGGAGGCAAGTACTTATAAGGCTCGCTAACAAATAGGAAAGTAGCTAAGTCATTACCTTCATGCCATTAAGTAAGTAATTACTATTAATAATCAGCCCTTTAAATTATAAATTAGAAATTGAATAAGTCATTACTTTTAAAATATTATAGAACAACTTGATTATAATGAGAAAAATACACAATTCGTCGTCTTAGAATGTAAACCTGCTAACTCACTTCAAGTAAATTTTACAGGATAGAAAAAAACTTCCTATATTTTGTATTTCTTGCTTAAGAAGTTAACCCAATATATAGTTGGCTTATTTTCTAATATTTTAAGGCCACAAAGGTTAATAACACTGTGCGACAAAAAACAAGTTTTTGCTCAGTAAAACCCTAGTTCCGTTTTGCAATATTAGTTCGCGTTTTAGTTTTATGGGCCTCAACATATTTGGACACTTGGTAAATCTACCGAAAAATTGTTACTTTTTTTTTGTTTTTTTTTTGCAAAAAACACCGTTTTTTTAAGGAAAATGTTTGATTTTTTAGATATAGACGAAAGGTGCCTCAAATATATTTTAAATATATCAAACAAATAGTACAACATAAAACAATAGAAAAGAATGTTGTTTTATTATATTTAGCATAGGCACCCACAAAAGCTATTTTATTTTACTCTGGCTACAATTTTGTCAAAGATAGTAATATGAAAATTTCAGCATTTTGCAAGTTATGGCAAAAAATTTAAAAACTGTTCTTAAAAAAACGGTGTTTTTCGCAAAAAGGTAATTTTTGCTATATAAGTTGTCTGAACATGTTCAGATCGTATAGGTATGTTCACAAAAGTTGTTTCATTTGACTTCAGCTTCGTTTTTGTAGAAGATAGTATGGGAAAAAAGAAAGATTCCGGCGAGCTATGCTCAAAAAAGTAAAAATATCCAATTTTTTTGCATTTTTTAAAAAAATATACAAAAAATGTTTTTTCCGGCGATAAAATGTTCAAAGGGTTGTTCATAAAATACCTTCCAACAACTTTGTTGAAGACATTAAAACACCATCACTGAATGAGTTATTGGGTAAAAGGTTATGATACCATTTTCGGCAAATTCAGCAACTGTCCGAATATGTTGAGGCCCATAAAACTAAATCGCGAACTAATATTGCAAAACGGAGCTAGAGTTTTACTCAGCTCAAGTAGAACTATCGAACCTATATAGTCAAGCCTGTGACTTTTTTTCACTGTCGCACAGTGTAATCGAATATAATTTAATACTTTGTGTTTATTGAACAATTTTGTAACTAAGCAGGTTTTGCTAAATGGACTTAGCAGGTTTTTCGGCATAAATGAAAATTTGTTTTTGTTTTCAGGAATTTATGTTATTACAAAAAAACTTAAGCACTCAATTAAATATACTCAATAAATCATATATATCATGCAATAAAAATCTTTTCTAGGTATAAAATTTAAAAAAATATCTTTCTTTCATGAAGCAAAACGGAAAATTAAGAAAAAACTTATTATGTAGGGTAATTCAAGTAGGAACAAATCTTTGGGAATTACATACTCTTCAGTCATGAAGAATATTATCATAGTACGAACGGTAATCATCAGAAAGTGATCTTTTTAAATATTGCAAATCTTCAAATTTTCTAGAAGTAATCTTTCTTCTACTTCCGCGGAGATTTGCTAGCTGAGAAAACGGTAAGGAAACAACTGCCGACGACTTTCTTCGAGATTTTTTTGCCATTCGCGTGAAATCTTAATTTGAATTGTATCTCACCACTTGGGGCTCGTATGTCAGTAACTTTTGCGTCACCCCTGTTCTGACCAGGACAAATACTTTTGAAGAATTTAAACGCGTGAAATTTTTAAAAAAATGGATTTGGTTTGGCTTTGGTTTTCTTCTTGCCGATCTATAGACTTCAACGTTATCTGCAGAAACGTTCATATCTTTATTTTTAAGTGTTTGTTTGATAGTAGAATGCATAGTCAGCTTCCATCTGAGTTTGACCTACTTCGAGAAACTATTGCTCAGTAATTATGTTGTGGTTTATAGCCGTTGACAATAAAGCATTATACATTACACAGTTTCTATTCTGATACACGCAAAGAAAAAACATGGTTGAGTATGGTTACGGTAATTTGATCACAGACAATTTTAAAATTCTATGATTACTGCAATCATTATATGATTGCCACAATCATAATATGGTTGTAATCATATTATACGTCAATACCATGATTAAATATATGGTTGCGATAATCATTATATGATTGTCCAAACTATAAACTTGGTTACGGATAATCATATATGTATATGATGCTCTTTGATTATGGTTATCATTTATTCTAAGGGCATCATATATATGATTATCCGTAACCAAGTTTATAGTTTGGACAATCATATATCATATTTATGATCATGGTATTGACGTAAAATATGACTATAATCATATAAGGATTGTGGCAATCATATAATGATTGCAGTAATCATAGTATTTTAAAATTGTCTGGGATCATATTACCCTAACCATACTCAACCATGTTTTTTCTTTACGTGTAGGTGCAACCATCACTGTAAAAAATGACTTTAACGGGTTCAGATGAATCTTTTCGGAACAATACTTTTTTCTCAATTAAATCTATCCATATGCTTGCAAATTCTTCAGAGCATAGTTCTCCTTCAGAAAAATTTTCACTGACACTTAGTCGCAAAACTCTACATACGATTTGAAGTTTTTTGACGTCGGAGTTAGCAGTGAAATTTTAATGAATTGAATTTAGCAGTGTTACTCATCAAACATTTTTCGGCACTTAGAGTCCAAAATTGAAATAAACGTTTTTTTAGTCGATGCGGCGTCGCTTTCACTATCGAACGGTAACAAAATGTCATATATGATAAACAATGGATTTAGCAGGTTTACACTCTAAGCCGACGACTTGCTTGTTTAAACTCTTAAAAACTTGTTCTTAATTATGTATTACATACGTTTAACAGAAATGTGTACTTAGGAAAAACCTTTAGAGTCGATTTACAAAACGTCATAAAAATCAACTACAAACTACAGATAAAAATTTAACCAATTATTCTTAAATCGAATAAGAATTATAATAACTAATTTAGTTTTCTACTAACAATTTTCCCAACAAACGTGTATGTAGATGTAATTTTTTAGTCGATATCTGATAAATAAGTAAGTTATTACGTTTTATATTATAATCTTGTCATTAGAAAACTTTTCCTTAGTAATGCAGACGGTATATAACTGTCATTGTAGTATGTTAATTTATAATGACAGTTCTTACTGGGATTGTTGTACTTGTTTTATTTATCTCACCACCTTAAGGTGTTTACAAGTGCTAATCTAAGTTGTCTTTTTTTATAAATATTAAATTTTCAAGTTTTCTTCTTCTTGAATTTTTAAAACATTTATTTAAATATATGTATGTAGAAATGTTTGCATAAAATATTTTTATCTTTGTGAATGGCTTTAATTTCCATAATAATATTCGGGATTTTAATGAAGTTTTTGCTTTGAACAACATTTTTATTTTATTTTGTTAAGCAGAGATAAAGAAATTAGAAACAAACTTTTTAATAAAAGTTATGCCTTTAAAACTTTTTCTCATAAAAAATTAAATTAAAAACTTTCTAAGCCAATCGAAATTATATTGAAGTATTCAAATGTTAATGCAAAGTGGCAACAGGTTTAGTTGTGGAAAATGAAATTTGTTTCCAATTGTAAAGTTGAGACATGAGTTATTTAGTTGTAATAATGAAACTCAATTAAAAATGCAAAAATGCAAATATGAATATGTTAAACATAAAAGAAGTTAGATTAAATAAATTCATGAATAATTTAGTTTTCTGACTACAAATTCGGTTGCTACAACTAAAATGATTTTTCTGTCCATTCAGCGGAAGCCTTTAAAAATTTCTATAAATTAAGAGTTCAAAGTTTTTTATAAGTAATTTTAATGAGGCCCAATGCCTATTATAGGATAGACGGGAAAATATATATAATTTAATGTCTAAGTGTGCAATATTTCAATGATGAAATATAGCCCCATAAGGAAATGGGGCTCAAATAGCAACAAAAAAACTCTTCCTCCTTCTATATTATCGCTTCAGGGTTTAAAAAGCTGCAGTCGGCATGTATGGAAAAGCAAAGCAAACATTTGATTTTCCATACATGTTGACTTTAGCTTTTTAAACACTGTCGCTTACAATAATTTGGCGTTAAGGACTCAATCAGATTTTAGTGTTTTGGTTGGCCGTCCCTGTCCTGTCAGAAAGTTGATTGGACTTTGTTGCCAGATAATTTTTGTTTTTTTTATTCTATGTTCGGATAAACTGGAATTAATTTCTTTTTAAGTATCCGTCTGTTTTATAAATATTTTTCTTGTTTGTATTTGTTGTACTTGTTTTTGTTGCTGATGATGATAGTGGTAAAGTATTTGTTGCTGCTGCTGTTGTTGTCTGTTGTTGATGGTCATCTGTAAGGAGCAAAAAAAAAGCACAAAAATGGCAATTAAGAATATTTTCGTATAAAAAGATAATCTGGGTATTTTCTTAAAGTATATTTTATGGATTTTTTTGGTCTCGTCAGAAGTCTATGAAAAGGTCATTAAATTAAATCATAAATTAAGTGGTTTTTTTGTAGTTGAATTTTTTTTATGTAAATCAAACTTTATCTTCAAGCTAAAAACTATAGTGAAGAACTAAATAAAAAAATGCTATGTTTCTTTCAGCTTTATTACACGAATAAGTGCTTTAACATTTTATATAAAATGAAAAGTTATTGCAAATTTCTTTTTATTTTAATGCAAAACTTGTTGAAAATTGTTCTAAAAATGTAAAAGTTAAGAATCAAAAAAAAATGAACACAATTTCGTCAGGTAAAAAGAATTTTATAAATTTGTTTTTCTCTAAAAAAAATTTTTTAAAAAAACCAAAAATTGAAAATTGATTTATAAAGAGAAAATTTAATTGAAAATTTTCTGCAAACAAAACATAACTTTAAGTATTTTTTATAAAGAAAAAAAATATAAATATATATAAAATATATAACTTTGTTTTTTAATTTTTACAAAAATAAAACAAAAAAAAAATTAAAAAAAAAAAAT
>NDXZ01005142.1:12537-25264 GCA_003055125.1 Paykullia maculata | reverse complement strand
TTTTTTTTTTTTTTTTTGTTTATTTTACTAATTGTGAGCGATATTTTACTATATTTTTTGTAACTTAAGCTTAAAGATTTGCTGATTGTTAAATTACCCCACAAAAATAAATAAATAAATGAAAATAATCAAACGCTATCAGAAGCCTTTAAAGTGGTGCATTTAAGAGACCTTAAAAAAATTTATTTAAAAAAAAGCGCTTTTGCCAAATGAGATCTGTTTTTTTTTTTTTTTATATAAAGCAATTTGGTAATAAAATAAATATATTTTTCTTCTTCTTATTTTTCTTTTGCAGCCTCTTTTTAAATAACAAATCTCTCTTCCATAGTTCGTTTTTTTCTCTCTCTTCCGCTACACTACACTTATCATCAATTAGTATATTAATCAATAAATACTTTTCTAACGAATATTTTCTTGTGTGTGCCTTCAAGTGCTGTCGATATAAAACAAAGAAAAGTTTTAAATTAATTTAGGAATTTACAAAAACAAACAAAAACAAAATGCAATATTTTAAAGTTTTAGCCACATTTACACTTTTGACTTTAACTACACACAACTGTTTGGTAGACAGTAATTCCGCCCCAGGTGATAGCATAGCGACCGGTAATCGTTACAATACCCACCTAACTGCAGCAGATAGTGGAGGCCAGCCGCCAACGGTTAGCAAACATCCAAGGTACCAGCACATACCGCCACATCAGCAGCAGCATCATCAGCAACATCACAGCCAGCATCAGTATGTTGCATCACATGGTGTCGGCGGTGGAGGTGGTGGTGGTGGTGCCGGTCATAATATGGCAGGTAGTGGTGTTCATCATCCCTCACATGCAGCGGTCATAGGTAGTCCGCACATCTATCATCCTGCTCCTAATAGTGGTCACGCTGAACCCAAAAATACCTACAATCTTTTAAGTGAAGCCATGTCTCAGGCTGTTAGTAATGAATTTAGTAAGTCATTGAAATTTAAATTAGAAATTTGCAATTATTTTTATTGTCTAAATATTTTTCTTTTTATTATTTTCATTAGGCTCACTTGGCAGTGGTTCGGCCGATGGTGCTTGTCATGCCGATGATCTTGATTGTTATAGCGATCAAGATCGTTTGGGCATGGAGGCTATTAGAAGTTTGCACCGTCAATTAGATGACGATGATAATGGCAATATAGATTTAAGTGAATCTGATGATGTAAGTATTTAATTAATCCCATTGTATTGTTATATATAATTTGGTTGTTGTTATACTTGTTTATTACTATTGTTTGGCATGTTATTTTATTAACAAAAAAAAGTAACAAAAACTTTTTCTCAATTTGTTGTTTTTATTTTTTATTATATAGTTTTTGCGAGAGGAACTTAAATACGATTCGGGCTATGAAAAGCGTCAAAAAGCTTTCCATTTTAATGATGACATGCACATATCTGTTAAAGAATTGTGGGAGGCCTGGTTAAGATCTGAGGTGGGCAATTGTTTTTAATTTTTGGGTAATAGGACTTTTTAATTAAATTTTTATATATTTTTTACTCTTTTAGGTTCATAACTGGACCACCGAACAGACAACCGATTGGTTAGCCCAATCTGTACAACTTCCCCAATATGTGGATCTATTTAAACAACATAAGGTTTCAGGAGCTAGTTTGCCCCGGTAAGAATACATTGAAGAAGGTTTTGTAGATTTTGCAAACTTTCTACACAATTTTTATTTTATTTTTTCTAAACATATGTGTATTTTTGCGCAGCATAAAACAATATTTTAAGTTCTAAACTTCTGCAAAATAATTAGGAGTTTTGTGTTTGGCTAAACCAAATCTTAAAAAAGACGACAATTTTTGCACATATATAAAGATTTTGTGGAAACTTGGTTGTCAAATTTTAAATAATTCCGTTTATAAGCTTAAAAATACATAATTTGATACCCTATTGAATTTTGAACACTTGTAGCAAGGCGAATATATATCAGGTGGCCTCAGTTAATCAGCTGATTATTTTTTTCGTCACGATAATGTCAAACTCCATACATAAAAAATAATTTTCTCTCTCTTCTTCGTCACGATAATGTCAAACTTCATATAAAAAAAATTGATAAAAAAATCCTCTCCGAACCTAATATGAATTCGCCTTGACTTGTAGTTTTTGGTATTTTCTTATAAGAATTACTCACAAAAAAAAACAAATTTACATAAATGTGCAACAATGTGCAACAATGGATCTGTAAGTATTTAAGTTCATATAAGTACATTATGGCCATCTAAAAGGGTTTTTGGATTTACTTATGCATTTGACAGGCTTTTCGTTAAATTTTGATGTTTGCTTAAGCTAGCTTATGCACATTATGGTTAGGCCTATATACTTTGTTGGGTCTTGGATTAATATTTCCTAGTATTACTATTAATTAACCCTTTGTGAATTGTTATTTAAGAAAATATTTGTAGTTCTCAATCGTTATCTAAATGTTGTTCATTACTTGGAAGTAGATCTTCAAATGTCAAATGTTAGAATGTATAAATAATAAAAGAAAAATCAAAATACGTACGTGTATGTGAAGTTGATTGTAAATCGGAGTTGATATTTCAATAGTTTTACACATGGAATGACTAACTTTTTTTTATTTTGTTACTAATAGTGGGTGAAGGACAAATTGTAGATGTAGGTCGTATGAGTAATTTTTATATAATTTTGAAAGTATACGATGCGATGTACAAAAATTGGTAGATTATAATATAATGTATGTATTTGAACTACATATCGCTCATTTACTAAAAGAACGTCATAACTCAAAAAATTAAATTTTGGAGTTAATGATGCAGAAATGTTCACTAATTATGCTTTATATTGTGTAAAAAATTCATGCAAATGGCGTGTAAACTTACCTCTTGATAGAAGACAACTTTTAAATTTATTTACTGAGTTGTATGTAAATTGAAAACTTTAAACTCATATTCTGCAACACTAGTTTTTTTGAGTTATGACGTTGTTTGAGTAAATGAGCGATATGTACTTATGTCACAAATCTTATTTGTCTTAGTTCTCTATCAACATCATAAAACGTTTAAAGTTGCATTTATTTTGTAAAGAATATAGTAAATTTTATTTACATATTTTTTCTTTTTATTCTTTATGCATCTAGATTAGCTGTTAATAATATGCATTATGTTGGCAATGTTTTGGGCATTAAAGATCCCATACATAAACAAAAAATTGCCTTAAAAGCTATGGATGTGGTATTATTTGGACCACCTAGAGGTAATCCCAAAATAAAATTTGAATAAAAAAAATTTAAATAAAAAATCTTTTAATTAACAGAGACTGGCACACGTTGGAAGGATTATATATTAGTGACATTGCTATTAAGTGCTATAATTGGTTGTTGGTATGCGTATCAACAAAATAAAAATGCTAAAAGACATTTACGCCGAATGGCCCAAGATATGGAGGGGCTACAAAGAGCTGAACAAAGCTTGCAGGAAATGCAAAAGGTAAAAAAAAAGAAATAAATTAAAAAAATGTTTAAAAGATTTTACATTTTTACTCAAAATTTATAAGGAACTTGAACGTGCACGTTTGGAACAAGAAAACGTTGCTACTGAAAAAATGGACTTGGAACGTCGCCTTAAAGAAGTACCCACCCTAACGTCCTCCAATTCCGATTTAGAAGTGCAACAGCTAAAAAAAGAAATAGAAATGTTACGCACCGAGTTGTCACGTGCGGAAATTGAATTGGTCGACAACTGTTGGGCACCACCGCCTCAACTGCAGTCGTGGCTTCAATACACCTACGAACTGGAAAGTAAAAATCATTTAAAGAAACGTGTTTCGGCCGAGAAACAATTGCAGTCGGCTAGAGAAGCTTGTGAGAAGTTGCGTAAAAAGCGTTCTAGTTTAGTTGGTGCTTTCGTTTCGACCCATGGCAAAAGTATAGATGATGTCGATCGTTCCATTGTTGAGGCTCGTAATTCACTGGGTGAAGTTACGAACGAGCTTCAAGAACGTTTACACCGATGGAAACAAGTCGAACAATGTCTCGGCATGAATATTGTCAACAATAATGGTTTGCCCTATTTGGAAAGCGTATTGTATGGGCGTAATGGTGGCAGTGGTAGTGGTTCCTCTGTAAAGAGCTCAAGAGGTGAGTACATATACCTATACATACTTACAGAAATAAAAAAAAAACAACAAAAAATAAAATTTGTACAATTTCGAAGTTAATTTCGAAATATAGCATAATTAGCAAAATATTTAAATACATAATGTTTGAACCATAAAATTTTTTTTATTTAAATTTTAAAGCCAATAAATAAATTTTATTATCTTAGATTTTTTTTAGCCCTGCTATGATTTTTTAATTTTTATTACGATATAATTTTATTAAAATCCAGTTTTATAATTTTAACACCCAAAATCACTGTCACTTATTAAATAATGGCAATGGCCACTAATATTTAATTCACAGCTCTTAGTTAAGGCACCGAAACCCCGCCCGCATTAGTTAAACAAAAGTTATCATTTAATATAAAAATCGTTAAGTTATGAATTTGAGCATAAATATGCTAAATTTATTTCACTAATAAAAAATTCTTGCTGATTATTTTTATTTTATTTTAAATGTTTAATAAAAAAAAATATTTTTTTTTCAATATAAACCTAAACTTAAAATTTTATTATTAAATAGTTTTCAATTTTTTTGATACAATGTTTATATGTTTTGTTTTCCTTCCAGCCCGCATTACCAGCAGCACAGATGATTTAGACGATGAATCTGTTCAAGGTAAGCCAAATTTTGAAACTTTTTCCTTGATGTCCGCCGAATAATGCAAACCTTAAAGAAAGTAAAACAAAAACAACAAAATCTAAACTTAAAAAAAACAAAAGAAAAATCTCTAAATGTTCCATAATGAAATAAAAACAAAACAGAAAAAAAAAACATTTAAGATGTTATTAACGAACTAAGAAACAATGGTGTTCACGCTTGGTAGTAAATTGCTCTTTATAATATTATTTCTATTCTAAAGGTAGTTAATTTTATTTTATTAATCAAACTAGGAAAATACTAAAATGTATTGGTTTGTATATGAAGAAAAGCAAGTTTTTCACTTGAAGGTTTGACGTGATTTATAATGAAATAATTTTGTTATAAAATTATAATAAATGTCAAATAAACAAAACAATATAACCATTCACAATAGTGATATAAAATACAATATTTCAAAAATAAATAAAATAAAATTGTAAAATACTGTTACGATTGTACTTTGGTACAATTATAATTAAAACAACTTTAAGTTTTATTACTATGTGATTTATTCAAGATCTAATAAAGAACTGATTTAACAAAAAGGAAAACAAAAATATATTATTAATTTAAAAAGGTCTGGCGTTGCCAGATTGTCAATTGTTTTGGCTATTGCCAACAAATATCATAACATTACTACCGATATGACCTTAACAGGTTGGTTGTGAATTGAACAATAATAAGTATTAAATGTTGTGTTGTGGAACAAAAAATAATGCAAAATAAAATAAAATTACAAAAATTACAAAAACATTTGATTCAAGAAAAAGCCGTTTAGTTTTTCGCTAAATAGGTAAAATACCGAAATAAATAAGATAAAAAATACAATTTTGACATTTCTAAAACAAAAATAATCCGTTAGTTTTGGCCGTTTAAAATAAAAATATTGAGAATTTGAGAGCAACAACAAATTGATATTAATTTAAAATTTTTATTCATAAACTGGCTTTCAAAGTATTAAAACAATAAGATCTGGTTAACTAGTTTTAAGAGTAAAGTCGGGATTGCCAAACTTTTACGATAAAGTTTTTAACTGTTAAAAAATCGGACAAAGTTATAAGTTATCGGACAAAGCAATAAACCATTTGATTATTTGAAAAGAAATAAAACATCTTGGATTCGAAATAACAATAAATAGCAGCAATAAAAAAAAACGAGCTTGTTAATTACTAAAAAATTCTTAAACATTTGAGAACTTTTGATGGACAATTTATTTAATTTGGCAAAGCTGGCAATTTAAATAAAAAAAGAAAACATAAAACAGATGTTTTTTCTAAATTTATATTGCGGACTAATAAGGCATTATTTAAATAATTATACTACCAAGAGTGAATACTGCTAATATGAAAATAATTAAGAAAAACACACATACACATATATATATATATATATATATATATATATATATATATATATAAAACTTAAACATAAAAGTTGAATGCTGTGTTTGTCATATTTCCGTTCAAAAACTTCTGACTTTTACTATCATTGTAAAATTAAGCGCAATTTTATCATTTAGTCTGTATTTAATTTAAATAAAATGGAACTATATTGCTTTTTAATTATGTTCTTTTCCCCTTTTTTTAATTTCTTGTTAATATTCTAAGAAATGTTTACTTATTTTGTTTACAAAACTATTTTTTGTTATTATCCCCATGTTTTTAAGTTATTGTTAGTTTGTAAATTGTTAAAAATTTAAAAACAAAACCAAGACATCCCTAAATTCCCTTTTTAATAATAAATTATTGTTATTGTATTGTACTTTACAAAAAAGCAAAAAGAAAAACTTTATCTTTTTAATAAACTTTTGACTTATTTATTATTTTTGTTTTTTTTTCATATTTTTTTCTTTATTTAGTTTTTTGTTAAGTTTTTTTCTTCTTTGTATAAATGTGTGTACGTAGTTTATATCCCTTTACTACCTGCCAATTGTTAATATTGTTTGCTTTTAATCCTTTCCGGTGCTTTATTAATTTTTTTTTAACATTTGGGCGTCGGTATGATTGTATTTTTTGGGATTTTTTTTACGAAATTCTTTTTGAAGACAGCATTAAAATGTTCATATACTTTTTTTTAAAATCGAAAATATCAGTACAGCTAAAAGGAATTTAATAAAAACGCATTCAATGTGCACTAGATAATTGCAATGTAAATTTAACAGTCAAAACTAATTATATTTCTTTCTATTATGTTGGTCATTAATACAAACGTTAAGACGATAAAGCAAAATTCTTATCAATTAAAAACTTGTTGCTACGATTTTCCTACTTCTTCCGTTGATATTTTTTTATAATATTTTCGCGAATGTTTTTTTTTTTTGTAATAAACTTTTTATATAGCCACTTAGAACGTTAACTTTTAAAAAAATAATTATATTTAGACGTTAATAATAATAAATTTAATTGGTGAAGTATTTTTTAGTTATATTGTGAAAGTATGACAGTTTTGTTTAGGGTAAGACCACCAGTCAATCACAAGAGTATTTTGCTAGTAAAAGTGTATTAAAACAAAAGAATACAAACATACCGTTAATTTTCTATCAGTACACAGTACTTTGAAAATTAACCGTGTCATACCAGACGTGATTTTTATTGTTACAACAGAGTTGTTTTAGTTTCCACTATTTATGAACTGCAAATTTTTAAAATTAAAAAAAAATTTATTTTGCAGAAAAATAAATGTGAGCAATTGTGACATAAAAAAGTTTACAGTGTATTTTACACAAATTTTAAAAAATGAAGGCCAAGATTATATTAAATGGTAGACTTATTGCTCTAGTCGCAAAGTAAAAATGGGGAAACAAACATCTCCTACGTCATTGCCATTATTTATATCTTAAGGGCAATGTTTTGGTCTTTGATAGTTTTAAGCAAAGGAATATGTAAATTGATTGGAAATTATTTGATCTTTCATCTGGTTTTCTATCTTTATAACTGAAAACTCATTTTGTTTTTAATTAATCATATTTATTGGCTTTTAAAAATTTTGTTTTGATTTATTGCGGAAGACTATGTGCGACAAGTGGCCGCCGTCGGCGTTGTTGAAAAGGCTCTTTTGATTAAAACTGTCCCAAGCAAAATCACCAAAACGGGAAATTTTATTCCTTCTGTGCGTGAAGCCTTGTGCCGCATTCAATAAAATTTTGGCACACTTTTAAATAGGCTGATTCTTATTGCTTTATTCTGTATATATTTTAATAATAGTGAAGTTGATACCGCATATATTTATTTATTTTTCGAATTTATAGGGGAACAAGTACGGAATGCGATGAAAAGCCATTAACATATTTTTTTAAACTTTTTTTTACATTAGATATAAAGACCACAAATTCTTGTAAGTACATATTCCCAGGGCAACGATTTTCGTAAATCGCCGTCTCATTCCTAATTAAAATTTAATTACAAGCCGAATTACATAATTTGCAATATACAATTTTGATGTAAAATACCTTAGCATTTTCTCTTCTTTTTATCGGTAGTACATAGTATGTATGTATATGTATGTATGTCAAAATCAGGTGGCAAAACAAAACAAAAAGAAATCATACATTTAAAACCATGACAAAAATAATAATTGTATCATGATTTATAACTTAAAAAAGAATAACAAAAAAATTATAAAAGATAAATTGTGATGCCGAGGAGGTAATTGGCTACAAAAAAAAAAAAAAAAAAAAAATAACTATTAAAACGAAATTAAAATGTATCGTGGACACGGGATAATTCGCATAAGTGAATTAAAGAGTAAAAACAGTCATTTGTGTAGTGGTGGAAACATGCTATTACTAGATATGGAATTTTCAATGGTTCGGGTTTTCAAAAACAATGTATAAACAACCTAAACAACCCCCTAAAAAATAAAGTTTTTTTTAGAAAAAATCTAGTGCACAGTAGCTTTTTAAATAACTACACAAACGATTATTCGATTTTTAACGAGATAAAGTTTTCAAAATATGTAGGTATGTATGTACATATGTACATATATTTTACTTAAACTTTGAAACAATCATCATGACCAACATAGAGCATAGATTTCACTGTTATTACCTTTAACACCGGAATGGGTTAAATATTATTGATACTGAACCTAAAAATTCCTAGACAAAGTAGTAAGTATTCAAGCTAAATTGGCGACATGGGCAAACAATTGGTTCTCTTATACATTTTACGTTTTCTTCTAATTGCAAATTAAAAAATCTTAAAGAAGTTTGAATCCGAGCGGTAAATAAACGCATTTAAGGTAAGAATTTCCTGATTTCATTATTTTGATGTAAATACACTTTGTCTTGTAAATACTATTAACAATTTACATATGTATGTATGTATATCTATTATCTAATGTTGGCATGATGGTTGTAAAGACTTTGCTCGTTAACTATGTATTATTATTATTATTATTTTTTATTTTCATTATTTATATCTTTTTTAATAACATGTTAACAAAACTCATATCAATAAAAAAAAACTTTTAATTCATTTTGATTTTTTGATACCATATTTTGTTCTTTTGTTTAGAATTATTCATTTTGCAGCTCTTTCTCTTCTTTATACATTGGTCGTCGCTATTTTTTATCTTTTTATTTAGTTAAACATTATTTAATTTCCGAATCATAAAAGTATATGTACATTTTATTTTATGCTGTAAAAAACAAATAAAAATTCAAAAATGCTCTCTAAAATGCATTTTTATACCCTTCACCTAAGGTGACAAGGGTATATATAAGTTTGTCATTCCGTTTGTAATTTCTACATTATTCATTTGCGACCCCATAAAGTATATATATTCTGAATCCTTATAGATAGGGAAGTCGATTTAGCCATGTCCGTCTGTCTGTCTGTCTGTCCGTCCGTCTGTTGAAATCAAGTTTTCTCAGCCCCCCGATGTTGTACGAACGCGTTATTGGTATTGAACAATCAGAAATTACACATACCTTTTGAGAAATAAAAAAAAAAAATTTCGAGATATAAGCAAAAAAAAATTTTCCGAGATATCGGCAAAAAATATAGTTTAAGAAATTGTAGATATATTTACCCCCATATTAATAAACAATTTACAACTTTATTAAAGGTTTAAAAGACAGATTTCTTATATAAATAGTTTTTGAATATGGTTTTTAAGAATAGATACTGGGTGCCTAAAATAAACCATAAATTTAAACAAACAAAAATGTTTTTCGCAATGTGTTTCTAAGATTTGACAACACAGTTACATAAAAAAAAAATGACATAAAAAGTAATTAAAAAACTTAAGTTGTCATGGGTCAAAAATAGAAGCGTAAAATAAAAAAAAATAAAAAATAAAAAAAAATTAAAACTTAGTTATGCTGACCAGCTTAAGAAAATTTTCGCGGTGAGGTTAAGTGATTTACAAAAACAGACAACTATAATTAGTTTTATATGATACATTTCGTTAATAATCTGTCGACTCCCACTTAACTCCATTAAAAACATTTGTCTGTTTGTAACTTTTCATAGTTTTAGCTCTTCACTTACATATATTTAATTTGCGCGCTCTCTCTTTCTATCTCTTTCATTGTTCATAATTATCGCCATTTTTTTTGAAAAATATTATATATTTTAAAAAATTTCCCCCTTACAAGAAAGATAAGGATGAATAAAAGGAAAAATTAATTTTTTGTATTTTGCCAGGTTTTATTGATGGTTACAGTCGGAATTCTGGTCTGAGTGCTTCCACCATCTTGAATAATAGTTCGAATATGGGCCGCGATGATTCATCGGGTAGTGAGGATAATGTCGAATCTCAATCGGTGCAATTTTATTTGGGTAATGCCCCGCCAACAACAATGATTAATTCCAGTGCAATGCAAACACCAGCCGTAACGCCCCGTACACCGATACAGCCACCTTTTGAAATTTTGAATCACGTAAGCAATCACAATCATACGAATACCACCGGAGGTAATGTCAGTACGTCAGCGGCGGCTACCATTGCATCGGCTGCATCAACAACAACAACGGGTCAACAACATGCAACGAATAACAGTGACAGGTATTTGTTAGAGATAGTTTGTTGATTTATTTATTTTTTTTAAGTTATTATTATAAGATATTAATTTTTTTTTTTGTAGTTTTAAGTTATTGAGTATTTTTTTTTTGCATTTGAAATCATTGCTCATTTTTATGTGTTGTTTTTTCTACATATATTTTTTTAACTAAATATGTATGTATGTATAAAATAAATGTATATTACTTTATTATGGAATTTTCAGTGTTATACACGATCTAAATCGTCACAGTCCTTCGATATCATCGGAACGTTCAGATCGTTCTATACCAGTGCCACCACGTTCCAAAAAACATGCACACACAAATTCGATTTCGTCTACCACTTCGTCGGCTACGACAACGACTGCATCACATAGTATAGCCCCACCACCGCCACCACCCAGTGGCCCTTTAGGTCGCGCACCTTTACCTCCACCTCGTAAATCAAATCAGAGGTTTGTTTCAAAGTTGTAGTCGTAAAATATATTATTAATTGTTTTGGTTGTTGTATTTTTCGTAAACTTTTTGTGAGACACAAATCCTCTGTTACTGCTACTAACTTTGACATTTAACTAAGAGCATGATGGTTACTCGTAAAGGTTTTCTAAATAATAAAATATAAAAAGTATAAATTTTGGTTTAAAAATAATTTTTCTTAAGGTTTAGCTGTAAAGTATTTTAGTTAAAAAGGGGTGTTTTTTTTTAGAGGAAAAGAACTTAAAAGTGGCAACACTGTTTTCTGTGATGGCTGATTTGAGAGTCCTCAATTGTTTTGAGGTTAGTTTGGTTTGCCGATTATTGACGGATAGACATACGCTGGAGCAATGTTTGCTAATTGTCCACATTTATTTTGATTCACAATAACATTATAATCCACCATTTGAAGTGATAATAATCCACAAGCTGTTGTTTAAACACCATTACATCCAGAAAAGACTAAAATCATCTTCTATCATAAAGCGAAAAAAATTATCCGCCTTGGATATTTCACAAACATATTCTGTGTTTTACTTTAAATTAAAATTCGCTGCTTCTTAAAAAATACTTTTAATAAGTTTTACTATGGATTTGAATACCCAAAATGTTTAATTTGTTTATGAATTACTTATTCGATCATGAATAATATTGGACTGAAGTGAATATTTAAAATTTTTTTTAGGGCTGTTAAAAGAAAATAGTGATTTGTAAGAATGTAATAATGCTTTAATTTTATAAATTCTTGCACTTAGGTTTCTAAATTCTTTAACAACACCAGTACTTATTCTCCGCTAAGCAGTTGCAAAGAAGCTTTATTATGCACATATATTTAATAAATTACATTTTCAATAAGTTTGTTCAACAAATACTTTTAAATGTGGTTCGTAAGACCTTAAAACTATTGTACAAAAAAAAAAATTAACCAAAGAAAATAAAAAATTTTAAATAAACCTGCAGAAATCTTGTTGTTACTTTAGTGTTCTTTAATTATTGTTACTTAAAGTTTCCTTGTTGTATTTGTTAAACTAATTCTAAAATTTGTTTAAACCGCCCAGCATTTTGGTCACCACTTCTCACAGACAAAACAAATGCCCGTCCGCATGCCAGTACCCCCTTGATTTTTATCCTTTTATTTTCTTACTATACCTCTGCTTCTTTTTTACTAATTTTTTTAACTGGTTGTTGTTTTCTAATGGCGGATTTTTTTTTTTTTATTTTTCAATTTTACAATTTCAGAAATCAAAAGCAAACTTCTACATAAGTTTCTACTACTACTACTACGTGTGCTACTACATTTAAAATAGACTTGATTAAAACTGCATATGTACTATTATTAGAGCTACTACTACTACTTCTACTAAATAATACTACTACTGCTACTACTTTACTACTTAATGTATTAAAGTAATTGTAATTTTCAAAAAAGAAAAAACAACAACAACATAATTTATCCATAAAC
>NDXZ01005141.1:0-13410 GCA_003055125.1 Paykullia maculata | reverse complement strand
CCTTAACACATGTGTGTGTGTGAAGGGTATAAAAAGAAGAACTGAAAATGTATAGAAATGAATTATTAAGTGTCTTACAGTTGCTAGACCCAAAAGAAAAAACCTCTAAAAATAAAACCCACAAATTGTGTGTCGTCTGTTAGAAATTTATCGAAACAGTCATGATTTACGATATGTCAATTGGAGAAAATAGAAGGAGTTAAACATTTGAAGAAGAAATATTATGCATATTACAATAAATATTAAATAAGTTTGTATTTTAGAAATTCTATAGATTTACATATTTGTGTTTTGGTATTAAATTTGGTTTTCGAAATTTGTAACTTATCTACATTCGCTGTGGAATACAATGAGACGATAAAGAGTCAGAGGAAATATTTAGGTCTTTAGGAAATATTTAAATATGGTGTTGGCTTATTGCTTTCTTCTATTACAATGGACAATTTTGTCTGTAGGAAAATGGTAGACTTTCCCTTAGTGGGGCCACTATATGTCCTCAAGCCTTATGCTTTCTTTGTATCTACAGATAAGGGCAAACACAACCTAATGCTTTAACAAATTAACTATTTTTATTAATTAAGGCAAATTTATGAAAACTGAATGTTTTTTTTAACAATTGAATATAACTATTTAACCTAAAGTACAATCCATCGAAAGCTTATTTTATTCACCTTCTTGATAATAAATGAATTTTATTCTAAAACTATCTGCCGTTTATCTTCTAAGACCAGATTCGAATCCAGTTAAATTTTGCTACACTATTCTTAAGTGATGCGTATTCCAACTGGTGCTTTCTGAATCAAATCGAATAAAAAATAAATATTAATAATAAGAAGTAATGGCTATATGGAAATGGGTCAAATCCTTCCATTTACTTTTTTCAAGGACTACCAAAATGGAAAATTGTGAACTCGTGTGTAGTTGCATATTTTTCGTTTTTTTTTAATGTTGTGGTGTTGATATTTCTGGTCGACTGGGCTTTCTATTACATGTAACAATTTTATGCAGAAACGATTGCATTTGAAATGAGTATTGATAGAGTAAAGCCTTCAATCCCAACTGCATATCAAAATCGCTACTTAAAAATCGTCTAAATTAATAACGACAAGATGTCTCAGCTAGAACAATAATCCCCACAAGCTCCCACCAAAATAAAATGAGTTTCTGCTGCAGATGAAAACATTAAAGTAAAGGTTCGCGCAAATGCTTATTTTTTTGATATGACACCCTTTTTATCAAAGCTTTGCAAAACTGTCTTTTAACAGAACGATATGTACTGAAAACGAAAGCCTAATGGCTCTGATGGTTCTTTTACATGACATAACTATAAAAATAAATCGTTTCGGTACAAAGTCGGGAATTTATTCATTTACATACATTTATAAAGCTAACTCATTTAATAATAAAATTTGTAAAGCCTTTTGCCTTAATTTCCTGAAAAATTTAGTTTTGCAACAAAACACAAATCGGAAAAATCTTTAAAAAATCACAAAATACTTATCTTAAACATTTGAATAAAAGCACTCCTATAAAATTTATCTATTATTGCTTAAGTTCACCATCAATTATCTCATCCATAAGTCAATAATCGTAAATATTAGGAGAAAAACAGCAAAAATAAAAAACAACAGCAACAGCAACAGCAAGAGCAACAAAAAATTATAGACAAATGTTTGTCGTTATATCCCATGGTAAATGTCAATAATGCAAAAATTTAAAAACACCTTTGGGAATCGACACCAATATCTTTCAATATCTGTTAAACAAAAGCAGGAAAAAAATCATAAAAAAAATATTATTATAAGCAAGATTTTGTAGATATGTTGTTGTTGTTGCTGCTTGTAAATTGCAGTATAAACACTGAAACAATAAAGCGGAGACTATCACGTTTTAAAACAACAACATCCACAGATTAGTTATAAGAGTATAGAAAAATTAAAACAAAAAAAGGAAAAAAAACATCTAAAAATATTTGCTGGGATTGCAAAAACACAGAAAATCGCAACAAATTGACAAAATAAAAGAAAAAAAAACTGAGACAACAGACACACATAAAGCAGTGTTACCAAATTGTATATTCTTGAACAAGTTTTGAATTTTAAAGAAACATTTTCTTTAGCTTTTGATCAGTTCTAGATTGATTCTACTATAGTTTAACTAAAACTATGATTTTGATAAATAAGTAGAAACAATTTTTTAAAGACAAACAGAATTAAGAAGACATAAAATAGAAATCTTAGCCTAAACGGGCAACTCTGACAACAATAATTTGTTTTTAGAGAGTGTGTGTGTGTGCGCCTGGGTTACAGAGAAAATGTGGGCGTTTGTTGACTTGATGTGGCATGAAAGCGAGAAAAACATTAATATTTTTGCTTAAAGCATACAAAATATGTTATTGATGTTCTCTTTATGTGTAAGAAAAAATTAAGTACAAGTATAGACTTCTAATTTAACACACACTTACACTTAACAAACGAAGCGAGCGCAGACACACACATTTACAAAAAACAAAACGTTTATTTATTGCTATTACCCAAAGACATGAGGGCTAAAATGAGTGAAACTTGTGTGAAATTTAGAAAAAAAAAAATACAATTATAAGCAGATACTTTTTTTGGCCCTTTCTGTCCAATATTTTGTGCAATTAGTTTTTGCTAGAGACTAATATTCTACTACGATGTTTACAATGAACTACTTGTCACCGTAAATTATCTTCACTGCCTTAGAGTTAGGGCCGCAAGCTTCTGCACATAATTCTACTCAATGCAATCCTCATCCTTACACCCATCGAAAGATTATTTATTTGTATGACACATAAAAGTTAAGAAAACATATAGAAATGGGTTGTTACAAGTCATTTTGTAATAAAGTCATATTGCTGTAATAAAAAAATTGTCAAAGTGTATATCAAATTTTTACAACTTACACACCCACTCTTACTTATAAACTGCATTGAACACATGTTAATAACAAAAAAGGGGAGTCGTTCATTAAATTACAAGTATTGCTTTTGTCTATAACTGTCATAAATACATGTTTATTTTCATTCGTTAAGTCCTTAAGGTTTTATTTAGCTAAATTTATAGGAATTGAAAAATAAAGATAAAGGACTTTCAATATGCGGATATAAATTAAAAGTAAATAAAAAAAATAAAAAAAATATAAAAGAAAATGGGCATTATAAGTAGAGTATAAAAAAAATATTTAGTAGAAACATAAATAGTAAAATTAGGAAACTTAGTTCATATTACTCATATTAGTTTGAAAAACTTGAAAAATTTCAAATAAAAAACTTAGGTTATTCAGTAAGAACTTTTAAATGTAGCTATGATATTCGTTAAGTGTCTCCTTTTTAATTGCAATAGACAAATAAAATTATAGAAGTCAATCTTAGACTTAGCCTTAATATTTATTGTAACGTTTTTAGACTAATTTGTCGATCTGACTAAAACAAGTTAGCAGATATACACCTTATACTATACAATTGAGGGCATTTTGGACTAGTAAATTCAGTTCTAAAAATATTTCAAAATTAAATTCAATGTCAAAATTTTATTTTACTTTTGGAATATTTTTACTTCAGATACAGATTCTGTAAAATGTTCTTTTTTTCCTTCCTAACTGTTCAACATTTTATTACGTTTGTTTCTTATAAAACAAAATTAAAATTTTTGTGTTTTAGCAACTAAAAAAATGTTTAGTTGGTTTAAACTAATTTACAACTACTTTAATTAAATTTTACCAAACAATAAAGTAAAATCCTAATAATATGTAAAACGATTCAAAAAAATTGTTTATATCTTGCAAACTTTTTTATTTTTTTGGTTTTTTTTTTGTAAATTTCATCTAAAATTAAACTTTTTTAATTTGAGTAAGACTTTTTCTTATACCCAAAATATTTTAACATATACAAAGCCACGCACATAGAGAAGAAAAAACCATTTGCAGAAGAAAAATCCATTATATTGTAAATTCAAAGCGATTACAGACCACATTACAAATGAAAAGCTTTTAACAAATGTTCTAAAATTATATGTGTACGAGATTAATATTAATATGTTAAATACCTTAAGTGTTTTGTTGTTGATGTTGTAGTAAGGAACAATAAACATTATGTGTTTGCCACATAAAAATATATTAACATACACCTGATTGTATATTGGTTTTGGAATTTTTTTGAATAACTGTTTACTTGGGCAGAAGCAATAAAATAATTGCCCTATCCAACGACAACATGTTTTTTTAACAGAAATAATAAAATTGATATTCAAAAGCGTTATCTTTTTGAAAATAAAAAAGCAAAGTTTCTTTCTCTTTGGCATGAACATGATTTAAAACCCTCTGCCCATAAGACTAAGAAATAAGGTGCGTGCTCTGAAGATTAAGTGATAAAGTAAATTTAACAGAACTCATCTCGTGGTATTACTTATTCTATAAAATTTAATTGTATTGTTTAAAAGGCTTAATGTTAAACAACGTTGCTAAAAAAAGCTTTTTTTATCGAATATCACTTAACCTCAAATCCTATCCTTTCTTTATAAATTGGTCTCTCTAGCATTTACTGTTGCAAAGGGAAAAGTCAAAGGTTATTATTTTTCGTTTGCTACCATGTTTAGCATGCACTTAACAAAGTCATTTATTATACTTTAAATGCTGAGAAATAAAAAATAATATTTTTTTAAATGTGCCCACATAAATAGCAATTTGAAAAAGTATATGCAAATGTTAGAGACAAAATAACTTTACATATGACAGAAAGGATTTTTTGTGATTTTGTACACTTTTTGGTTTGGTTTCAACATAACAAATAAAAAATATGTTAATGTTATTAGTATGAGGGGCTTAGCTGTTTCATAACATTTCGACAAATTGAGCATGAAAATAAATCGTTATTGCACTGCAAAAGATTTCGATAATAAAAAGCTGACAAATATTTTGATCAGTTAAAGTAAGTTTAGAAAATTTTCGGTCATGACTTTCTTTAATATATTTATCATTATCAAACTCAAATTAGATACCTAAAATTTATTGTATTTTTGCCGACAGAAGTATTTTCACATAAACCAGTGTTACCAGATCAGCTTGTCTGCTGTTAAATTCAGTTGTTTTATTTGCTTTTTAGCCTTAAGATGTGCCATTTTTTCATTCCAAAATTACCTTAAACATGTTACAAAATTGTCGTGTAATGGTGTTGTATTTTTGGACACTTTAGAGATTTTAATATAAATTTATTTATTTATCAGCATAATCACTTAATAATTTCTACTTTACAAACTTTAAATTTTTATTTGTCGCTTTTAATTTTTTTTTTTTTTTGTTAATCATCCCAACTATCGTGGAAATTTGGATTCTCAATCAACACTGCAACACGATGCCAACTCATTGTCCTTGGAGAATAATGAAGTTTTTGGTGGAATCGGTACTATGGGACGAGTTTCTCTAAATATTTTTGTAATCGTTTACCTTTTTAAACAACTAGTGAGTTACATATACTCATGTTATGTGTAGCAATTATCCATAACTTTTTAATAAATTTATAATTGAATTTAATTAAAACAGAAAAAAAACACTTTAATAAAATAAAAAACAGTTTTAAAGAAATTACATTTGAGATTGAGATATTTCAATTGTAAATTTTTTTTTATTTTTTTATTAAAATTATGGAATTTTAATGTAAAAATTATGCTTTATAGTTTTAAAAAATTAAGGAAATAAAATTTAAAAAACTAAAGTCAAAGATATGTTCTTATAAGACACACAGCCATACAAAAGTAGTTAAGCAAAATGTTTAAGATGTTGTATTCAATTAAAATTTTTGTTTTAATCCTTTTTGTGTAAATAAGAATAAATGATTTTTTTTATCATGTACAAATTTAAAAATTAAAAAAAAGGTTTGTTTTTCAGAATTAAGATGTTTTCTTTTTATTATTAAAAAAAAAACTGGATTTAACAGTAAAAAGGTATGTTCCTTGTTACTATTGAAATATAAGTCCCAAGATAAATATCAAAAATTGCTGTTGTATCAAAGTGACTTTCTTATGACACAAATCAAATGCTTTAAATTAATAATTTAAACGTTCGATTTATATCTTGTCTTGGCACATTTGATTTTCAATTTTTCTAACAAAAAAAACTTTAAGTTTTTCTTAAATAATTTTTATCAATATCAGCAATAAAAAATAAATTTATTAATTATTAAATAAATATTAGTAGAGAAGATATAATTTGTTATTGTAAAATGTAATTCATCCTGTAATTTATAAACCTTTTAAAACAGGGTAAATAGGAAATATATATACAAATGTATTAATACATACATACATGTTTATAAGTAATAATATTTAACTTGTAACTTTAAGCATCTATTTTATTATAGGACTAACTGTTTAATATGGGTCAATAAATTAATATTAAAATATAATACAAATTAGTTTTAAAGAACTCAAAGCTATAAAATGAAATATAAAATCCATAAAACGTAAAAAAATAAAGACAATTGAAAGATATAAAATAAATAAAGAAGAAAAATTAATAATAGAAAAATTCCAAGGAGCATTTCTTTTATTTTTTAATTGACTTGGGTAAGAAGTATGTTTTCGTGAGTTGTAAAATAGCAAGGACTAAGTGTACTTTAGAAAAGGTAAAACGAACTGTCCCTGAATGTTTACTCAAAATTGATTGCATCAAAATCCTTGAAATAAGTTTTGTTTTTTGTTATTAAAAGACTTTGAGTTTAAAATAACATAAGAAGGATTTTATAAAATCCCTAAATGTTTATTATTTAAAGAAGTACTTATACAAAGTTTGATTTTGTTTTAATTTTCCTTTTAAGATTTTTTTTTTTTTAATTTTTGGAAATTTTTTTATAGTCAAAAAATATATTTAACCAAAATTTTGTTTTTATTGTTTTTGGGCCCTACTTCTATTTTTGGATAGAGTACACGAAAACGACAAATAATATATTTCAAGCATTGACTTTTTTATTTAGAATTTGTTAGTCTTAAGCCAAGGATTTTCAGGTATATAATTACAACTAAAGTTTGATGTAATATTAAGGATGGTTTAACGTCCATTACTAAATTTAAATAAATAAATGCAAGCAAATCTTGGGCTCAAATCACTATATCCGTGTTCGTATCGACAATCGTACGAAGAATAATTACGTTATATGTCTATCGTATGAACTGAATGGTATTATGACATACGATTGCAAACAAATCGTAATTTTTTGTTGATTGCAGCTTTAGCAGTATAATTTTAGGTGCTTTATTTTATTAGAACAGTTAACCTATTCCAACATTATGGATATTTAAGTACCCAAAAAAGTAAAGACAGTAAAAAAGTTCTGGCGGGGGCGCGATGAGAGGTTATGGCTGCAACTTACACTTTCATTTAGAAGTAGAGATTGATTAGCCTTAACAAAATTAAAACAGTCAAATATTTTCCTATAGTTTTAATATGGATAATTTTTTTTTTCGAATGCGGTAACTGTTAAAGGCGTTATCGAAAAGGTCCACACCCTCCATGTGAAGGATATATTGGTTGACCAAATTTTCTGTTCAATTTCAACAAAATATACCTTCTAAATTAGGTATTTTTTCGACAAGACCATTTTTGTTGTGTTCCTTTATCGATCTTAGGATCGCAATGCGAATGAATGAAATTCGACGTCGCCAGATAATAAATATATATAAAAATAGATTAATAATTTAATTTCTTGTACTCAAATAAGAAAAACTAATTCTTCAAAATAATAAAAAAATATATCACACCAAAGCCTATTGGGTATTTAAATACACATACCCTATCCCAAGTGTGTGAAAAGGTACAATTTTTTTTCATCCCCAGCAACTTCTACGGACCTTTAGGTACATATATACAAATTTCGTCAAAATCGTACAGGCCGATTTATGGGCAGGCATTAATGGGTTTATGGCATATTAAAAATATTTTATTTATATTTGTTAACACCAAATAGAAATGCTAGCGATAGATCCACTAAAGCCTCTTCTAATGAAATTCTCTCTAAAGCAATATGCATAGTCAAAAAGACCATCCAACAGAACCATCAAAGATTTTGTAGTTTTTTTATGTAAACATTATATATGTACCTTTTTCCACATTTTTACATTTAACAGGTGACCCAAATGCGTTAATTACAAAACTTTTATGAAAATCTTATTTATTTACGAATATTTTTAATGTATTAAACAAAATTTGTATGTACTCGAACAATTTTTTGTTAACGGATGAGTGTTCGTATAAATCATACGTTCAGTGTTACGTTCACGTCTGACATACGAAACAAGTTATACGTTCACGGATGCGACGATTTGAGCCCTGGCTTTTTAATATCTTTTACGATTTTGCTAGCTTTTAAGTATTTCATTTTCGAAATTTGGTGATGGTGATTACTTGTCGCCTATATTCATTATTCCTACCACTTGATGAGTGAGAACAAAATTTACTACAACAACTATTTTCTACTATTCTTTTTATATTATTATTCTTTATCATCACTAGGCGACAAGTAATCACCATACCCTATTTTCTAATGAACTGTGAGTTAAATAGATGATATTAACATCCAATACTAATACCGATCAAAGAGTGCTGAATAATTATTAAAAAATGTTCTTAATATTAAAAAATAATTATTTTAAAATTTAATTTAGTAAATGAGACAGCAACAATTTTATTGCATTTTATCTGAATGTTGTAATTATCCATTTTTTTAATGAATTTTTATTTCAACAAAAGTCATTATTTATTTATTGCTTTACTCATATAATTATGAACACACTTTGTTTAAATTTTATTTACAATTTAACTTTTTAAAAGCCACTTATTTCGATATAAACTTTTGCATTTTTGTTTTTTTAACCAACAATATCTAACAGCAATTACAGCAACAAACAGCGGCAACTTTACAATAAAAAAGGTAAAGAAATAAAAGTATAAAAGAATAACAATAAACAAAACACTTCATTCTAATAATACTCATACACCGTTACTTAACAAACACATTAGTTAAGTACCACTTCCGTTTTTCCCCTATTCCAAATGCAAACAAACACATGCACACTTACACCAACATTTATTCATATATGAAGATGTCTATATGCAAATCTTGTATTCATTTTTCTTTTTTCGTTTTTTTGTTATTTAAAAACGTTTGAAGAAAAAATATCTTATAGTTGTACATTTATGCCTGGCGGATATTTTGTTTCCTTTTTTCCGTTTGCAAACAGGACATTTGCTTTGTCTCTACTAGCTTGTTGGAGTGCGGTTGCTGACAAGAGAAAAGGGGTTTGCGTGTCAAACAAACCTACATACCAAACAACTAGTCAGTCAGCCAGACAACCAACCAACCAACCAACATGTACATCACTGTAGCAGAGAATGAGAGTACAGAGGCAGCTTAAAAAGGCTTTGCCAAAATTAAGCTACAAAAAAACCAAACTGGTACATACTTTGTTTAACATTGACTTACAGAGTTTGTATAGCTCTTACTTGATAATATGTTTGACCTTTGAATATTAATGCTAGCAAATCTCTGAAAACAATTTGCTCCACCACCACAAGAGTTGACATTCTAAGAAATCCTTATGTCAGGCCGATTAAGCTATTTTCGTATGTTCATCTGCTCATAGGAATCATTCTTAAATTTAAACCATAAAGCCGATTATATTTAACTTCACGTTAACTTTTTTTCGTTCAGATCCAACTTAGTTTTAAAAATAAAATAAATATACTTATAAAAAAGTATAAATTACAGGGTCTTTACTTTGCAACTCATCTTCTAAACATTTATTTTCAATACAGACAAAGTATATATGTAAGTAAGTATCATACAGTTCCACCTCAAAATTTAAAAGATTTTAAAGTCTGCCCTCTAATGTAAAACAAACATTGTGTTGTGTTTTATTTGCCAGCAGAAAGGACTATATACTACATTACGGGTGTTTGGTTGTGCTGCGTAACCACATGAGGCCTGTTTGTTATATTTTTTTTTGTCATTGTTTTTTGGTTGGTTGTTTCCACATGAATTTGTTTTCTACAGCTCTTGTTGTTTTTAAAAGGAAAGTTTGTTGCAACATTTACTTTTTCAACATTTCTTCTTGCCTTTTGACTTTATTTTCTTATTTTTTTGATATCCCTTTCTCTTAGGTATACAATCGCTCCTGCTACAAGTTTTTGTCCTTAACAACGGCAAAGCGTTTTTTTACTTGTTTCTTTTCTAATGTAGCGGGGTTTTTTTTTAAATAAATGCGAGCGCATTATTTCTTTACTTTTTACTTTTTTTAACTGTCGTTATTATTGCCTGAAACATAATTGCAGGCCTCTCAAAGAGCAAGTATGCAAATGTGCCTACGTAAATACATACGCCTGTACGTCTGTACGTTTGTGTGCATATGAGTTTTTGTATGTGTTAATGCATGAGTGATAATTAAGTGGCCACATTCCTGTTCTCTCCATCTGATGTTGGCATATTTACTTCACTCACTTTATATATAATTTTTTTGCAACTTTCATTTGTTTTTTTGTTATTTCTTTCCTCTTTCTTTTCTGCTTAACAGTAATGTGAAAGATATAACCATCAAAAAAAAATAAAAAGAGAAAAATAAAACACATTGAACCTCTTGGTAAATAAAAATACTAAAAGCATCAGTTTCTCGGCAAAATAATCTAAATTTGTTACGAAAACTAAAGCAACAAATCTATTTATTTAGCTACTGCATTTGAAAATTTTGTGGTAACATTTCATTGGAATACATTGCAAGTAGTTTCCATCACGCTCTAGAGTTTCCGCTTAGTTATTACTTTGCAATGAAAATTGTTTATATTATTTATTTCCGTTGATATATATTTCAGGTTTTAATCTCTGCTTGGTACCAACAAATAGTGACATTTAAAGGAATTAGCGATGGCGACTTGTTTATGGTAATTCAAGGCATACACTAGTTGCCATGCGGGCATTACCGTAGCTGCAGTTATTACACATATGATTTAAATATATCCTAATAAAGGTTTTTAGAATAAATATGAAGTTTGTAGTAGAAGAGCAAATAAGTATTTTATTCTACTGTTTTTTTTAAATTTTAGTGTGAAAAATCTATTTTGGTAGCACCCAACAAAGACAAAAAGGACAATTTGATACTTATAGTATAACGAACATGTCCAGCGACCACGTATAATAGAATTCACTTAATTTTAAAACATAGTCTTTTTTTGTTTAAATATACATATATCGCTTAAATTATAACATTCAAAATGTTGTTCTGCTCTTAATTAAACATGACAAGACACAAAACTCCACTGCATTTTATTTGCACGGCACTGCTTTTTAACTTTTCAATTTGCCATTGTTTACGAATGTTGTCTTTATTGTTTTTTATTGTTTTCTGTTTTGTTATTATTTTCCATTGTGCTTTGTTTTTTTTATTGGTTTGCATTGCTCTTGAATTTTAATTTTATCCAATTTGTTGATTTGTTTTTCTAACTTTTTTTCGTTCTTTCTTTGCATCCAGTTTAAAAGCAAGTAAAAAAAACTAAAAGTATAAACATTATAAAAACAAAAGACCTGTAACTGCAGTTCAGTGTTAACCCTAATGTTAATCTAATGCATTTTTTCAAGAAGCACATTTAACATTTATGAACTTATTTATGGTTTTGAGAAAAGTGGAAGCTTTTGACATATAAAGGACACTTGCATTATATGACATTTTAATGAGATTCATTGATATGGGCTTGTAAATGTCTGGAATACTAGAAGTAAATCTAATCAACAAGAAAGATAAATTATATTTATGTCACGTAAGAAAACAAAAGTTCAGGAATCCCAGGAAAGAATAATTGTTTAAGAAAATAGTTAAAAAACTGCCCATAATGCTTTGAAGACTGTATAAATATTTTGTTTATTAAAACTCTATTAAAATTTTTTAAACCTGTATACAATTTTATAACTCCCACTAACCTTCTTTTTTTTAATTTTTCAATATTGTTGAAGGGTAAAATAAATCGTTCTAGTCGAATATATTGCATCAAATTTTAATCAATCAAATCATCACATTATTTTATTACTTTTTTTTTTTTTTTTGTTAAATAGTGCAACTAATTATAGACATATTTTACCAAACATGTTTAGAAAATATATCTAACCTAATCTATATCTAATCTATCACAAGAAACTAAAATCATTGCAATTTATATTTCCATTCTTATCGCTTATTTTGTGATTGACTTAATAGTGCAACTGATAACAGTTTTGTCAATACCCAAACACCGAAAGTGAAAGTCACAATGAAGAAACTGTTTTAAAAATCAAGAAACAACTTTAAAGATTATTTTGTTTACTGAACAATACATCGATGTTTATTTCTTTGTAGAGTGAGTTAATGTGTTTATTTTTAATAAACAACAAAAACAATAAATGTTTTCTTTTTTTTTTGGTATTTACACCTAGAAAATAAATAATTGTAAAATTCATACTGACAGAACTTGAGGGATAATTAATATTAACATACATAGATTTGAATTATAGTTAATAAGCAATTTTCATACTAACAAACCTTATATTATTACCAGACACCTTTTTTAATTTTGTTGTTATCTTTTTTAGTTAAGCAGATATCCCATCTCACTATACCTATACAACGGGAGAAAAACCCACAGTCTAAATTTCATGTCTATTGCTTTTTTCGTTTGAGCTGTGCGATGATGAGTCAGTCAGTTAGTCAATTATAATCGTTTTTCTTTTACAGTTATAGACCAAAAGTGGGCATGGCATCAAAAACTTTCCAAAAAAAGTTTCCCTATGGTTCCGTTTAGACTATCAGTAACATGCTGTAAAAATTTTAAAAAAATCGGTCCAACGGTGTGGCCAGCTATAAAATACTAATATATTTACATACACACATACAAATTTGTTCCTCTTATACATAAAGATTGAGGCTCATTACAAAGTAGCTTAAAAGCTATAATTTTTGCTATAACTTAATAACACCAACGCAAAAATTGAATTATTTAATTTTCCACATTTCCCCAAAAAAACTTTTAAGCTTTTTTAATTTAGCCAAACCAACAACCAATATTTTTGTTTAAAGAACTGCGCATGTGTAAAGATAAACTTTTTCGAACATAGAATCCGTTTAATGAAAAAAAATCCCTGCAGTTCGTATTGTCGTGGTATTTTCCAGCAAAATGTGTGTTTGATTTATCACCGAAGGGGTAACGAAGAATTAATCGAAAGCATAAGAAATTATTTCAGTGTTAATGCAATCAAGTAAGGGGTTTTAAAACAAATCATCGATGCAAAACCTACTAACTGTTTTGGATAATTTATATTTTTATACCCTTCACACACACACATGTGTGTATATATAGGTTTGTCATTCCGTTTGTAATTTC